>JAATLQ010037597.1:0-58410 GCA_013421005.1 Heliconius erato x Heliconius himera | reverse complement strand
TGATATGTATGCGGATAAATAAGACAACGTTCTTTAGCAGTGGTTACTTTATTACTGATCGTAATTAGCGGTCACGACTTAGGGGCGTGGCCGCATATACATCAGAACCTTTTCCTTTTTATACTCAATTAAGTATTAGAGGGGCCAATCGTGGCGCAGGGGCACAATCGCGTGATTTGAGACGTGACAGGCTTTGGGTTCGATTCCTACTCGAGCAAATGTAATATTTAATATTTTCATTTCTTCGCTCTGTTGTCGAGACAAAGTGCGTTGAGTTACGCCACCCAACACGAAATGCCTCCAAAATTCGACGGAAAGTGGGGAGCGGAATGTCTTAACACTAGGCTCAATCTGGCTACTCTGCTACATGCGTGATATAGCGAGACGTTAACAAAAAATGTGATAATATGATGGAATAAATAACGTTTCAAATTTTATATCATCTTATTTATACTTACATAAATATATGTATCTACATTTGTAAATATATTATAAAAAAAAATTGTACGACCGTAGCTTCTAAACAAAAGACTACACCAAAATATCAATACGTAAATTTTTTTTCCATCATCCCTCGCCTAAATCCAATGATTTTATGAGGTTAAACCCGCCTCAACCTTCTGTCAGTTTCCATTATCATGATATTTGTAGCTGTATTATACAAATGTGTTTGTATATTTTATAAGGATATACACACATTGTCTCCAAAAACTCTATAATATAAGCTATATGAGGATAGGGGAAATGTTCGTATTCAAACTATTAAGAATTAGTTGAGGCCAATCGTGGCGTGCAAGCGTTTGACTGTAAGCGGGACAGCTTGTGGGTTCGATTCTGACTCGAGGAAATCAAATATTTAATGCTCAATACTCAATGGCGGAAAGTGGGAAATTCAAGTGTCTTAATAGGAACAGAGTGCCTTAATTTAGGTTCCTAGGTTTCCTATGTCTACCTTGCTATGTGCCGAATACAGCTTGAAGAAAAGAGATAAGTTGCTAGTTACTAGTGAGGCTATCATTGCACAGTGGCAGTTGAGACAATGTCTTTGCTTGGCAGGATGGTTGCGGATACTATCCCTATTTTCTTTCTTTTTTTTTCCCCACTCTGTAGTGTAGTGTCTATACTGCTCTGGGTAAAATACGGCGTGAAGCTGAAAAAAAAAATGACCAAGTGCGAATTGGATTCACGAACGAACTAACCTAGTGTCAAGACACTCCGTTCCCCACAAATAAACGTAAAATATTATATTACATTATAAAATATCAATCTAAAAATATTCCCACAGGACAACACTACAGAAAATACCAATAAAGAGTATGGACATGGATGTCAAGAAACCAATAATTACACTGACTCTAGAGACACCTGTGTCTAATACATCGATAGGTTACATAAACTTCAGTTTCAAAGGCAACATGCAGACAAGCTACACTGAAGCGTTCTTTAAAACTACTTATATAACTGATCAAGAACTTGAGAGGTAAGCTGTTACTATTAGATGAATTTTCTATAATATAGATTATTAGTATAAATTCCTTTATATCAGTGGTTCCCAACCAGTGGTCCGCGAACGATTTTAATTTTATGACTGGGGATGGTGAGGCGAAGTTTCTGTTTGATTATTCGTTAATTGTTATTATACCTACATGCATAGTAGTCCCTGCTACCAAGAATGATATAAAAGTGGTCCTTGATCAAGAAAAGATTGGGAACCCCTGGTTTATATAGTAAATGTTTGTAGCGTTATTTTTGTATATCTTAAAAAAATATCTATAATGTTAAAAAAAATATCTAGAAAATACCTTTGTTGTACAGTTAGAATGTGTTTGTATAGAACAATTATGGCGAGTTTAAATTCCGCTCCGAAGGAATATTTGTAATATCGTATTTATATTAATAAATGGCTTTGAAATGGGCAAAAAAAAAATAACAAAAGTGTATTATTAGAGTCACCGCAAATCTGTTAAAAGATGTGTGTGAGTAGAAAAACTAATTTAATTTAAAATCTATCAATTAGGGACCAAATCCCTGTAAGCATTTTAGCACAAAATGACCAATGAGTTATTTACACTACGGCTTACATTATACTTAAATTATTTTCAGTAATGGTCGAGGGGTCTAGCCCCTTGACCATTACTGAAACTAATTTGAGAAAATTTTTGATATAAATATAGTTTCATTGTTATATATTTATTTATTATACAATTTCATATAAGTGTAATATTTATATATTTTTAATATTTCACTAAAACAACAAACGTAATTGTTATTGCCTAACAGTATACCTTATAACGAAAATTAATATTTAAAATGAAGATTTTTTTTCTTTCTTTAAACTCGTGAATCGATTTTTTTTGGACGGGGCATCTTGATAGGTACCTACCCCGCAGTATGCTAGGAAAAAAAATATAACAAAATTCTATTTTGTTATAGAACAGTAATAGCTACTCAATTACGACCAAATAACGCAAGACGAATGTTCCCATGTTTCGACGAGCCCGGATACAAAGCCCCCTTTGATTTGACCGTAATCCGACCGCGCAGTATGGTGGCCTTGAGCAATATGCCTATACGAAGAACAGAAGATATGTAAGTACGAAATTAAATAAAAAAAATAAATCAGCTTCACGCTGTGTCCTGCACACAGCAGAGGAGACAGAGTGAACGTAGTGTTAAGGCACAACGTTGCCCACTTTCTGCCGAATTCTGAAGGCAGTGCGTGTTAAGTGGCAGAACTCAACGTCGCGGTTTGCTTCGACACCAGTACCACTGAATGGAAATATAAATTTAAGTAAATACGCAACGCCAAATTAATAAATAATAATACGGAACTCGATGCTTAATTAATAAAAAATAATTCATGCCCACGAGTGGGGTCGAACCCAGAGCCATCGCGTTACAGTCACAAGTTTGTGTCCCTACATTGCGACGGCCTCGAAGTATGAAAATTTAGAGTTAAATATAAATATTGCCCAAGTTTTAGCGATTACCTAATTAAAATCTTGGATCATTACCAACTGAAAGGTATTTACTTTTCTGATTTTAGTTTAGTTATCGTAATTTTTGCCCTAGTATGGCATCATTGAGTAACATGTCTATTCTAAGAGTATGTAAGTATAAAACTTCGCATTTATTACAAATGCGAAGTTTTATACTTACATACTCTTACATACATGATGATTTAAGTTAGTCTCGAAGGTATCAAAATAAAAAAAACATATATATATTTTTTATATATTAAAATCACAGAACTCCATATGTTTGTGACTCCATTAACTCTATATGATTATTAATAATAAGAAATAAATGTATATAAAAAAATTATAAATATCTCAAAATTTCATCTACTTGATTTTATTTATTAAAAACAAAACAAAATATACCAACTGAAATCTCCATTTAACTTTTCACAGTTTAATTCGTATTTACAAAATAAAAAGCTATTTACTCATCTGATGAAACCGAGTCAACTGTTTACACTCAAAACTTGAAATTACTTGAAATTTAACGCTGAAATTTGTTATGTCGGTTATTTGTATATATATACAGAATGTCGGTTATAAAGCTCTAGAATTAATATTGTCTATTTTTTTTATATTTAGTGAAAAAATTGGATGAGGCCAGTCTTGGCTCAGTGGCACGAGTGTGCGACTGTAAGCTGTAGACTGTAAACTGTGACAGATAGAGAATCGAACCCACAAGGATTCGATTCCCTCTCGAAAAAATGATATATTTAAAATTCGTATAAGCGTGTCGTTGTGTTCCTCCACTTAATAGGCAATGCATTCAAAATTCGGCGGAGAGTTGAGAACGGAAGTGTCTTAATAGGGACGGAGTGTCTTAGACTAGGTTCCCAGTTTCCCTCTTCCTACCCTGCTGCGTGCGGGATACAGGATAAAAATTCCTTAAATATATAAAAAATATATTTTTATAATTACTTTAGCTGACACTTGTACGCCAGGTTTGCGGTTACTATATCGGATAAACTAACCGCCTCTTGTGGTTTTCTGATAAAGATAAAATGCGGTAGTTGTTGTAACATGAAACACATTGTTTTGATATTATTTTTAAGAAACGAAGGTTAAGATTAGGTTCCATTATGTTTAAATTTTTGAAGTTCAATTGAGATATATCTGATATATAAGGTGGCTGTTTGAATCTAGCTTTTAAAAATAAATAAATAAAAAAAAACAAATAAATTATAATATATTAATAAGGAGCTTTCTCATTACATTTATTTTAAATATAGATTTATGGATTATAGTAGTTTAGGTAAGGTTCATACACTTAACTAATTTACACTGAATAGGTGAAGATCATAGAAAATATAAAGTTTTCACTGTTAATTTCGCAAAAAGACTAAAAAAAAATATGACATAAAATTATGATAATTATTAAAAAAATATATATTTTATATTTTTTATTTCTATTTATATAGCAATGGTGAACCAAACGCTGTACGAGTTCATTTTAAAAGGACACCTCCAATGTCTACTTTCACACTTGGCTTAATTATAGCTGACTTGAAACCACTCAGCGATCCAATACAATATAAGGACGAATATGGAACTACGCTTGGTAAGGAATTTTGTTGTTTATTTAGTTAATGTTTTAAGCTTTTTACTATAGATATGATGTAGTTGTAAAAGCAAATTTTGAGGGAAATATTTAAAAATCTATGTTCTTAGTTTTGATTTGCAATATATTTTTCACTTATTCATTCTTAAAAAAATACTGTTTAGAAGCAGATTCTTTACTCCTCTCCCTTAGCCTAAGTGGTGAAGTATCGTGAAACTTTAAAAGAAAAGATTTATAAATTTATAAAGTGTTATTCCACAATTAGGAAAAAAATACTTATTTAGAAAACGTATAAAAATTTGAACATACCAGGATTTGAACCCGCGCCTCTTAGAATCCGTCCAAGCCCCCTGACCACTAAGCCATACGTTCTCATCGAGCTACATCGAAATTATTATGAATTTCAACGTAGCTAGTAAATTGATTTATTTATTTTACTCCACGTAGCTCGTTTCGCTTCCTGTAACTTATTTATGTTGTTAGCATCTCTGAAGGGAGATTTTTACAAATTTCCACAATCCAAAGATAATTGCTAAGAATTAACTTCTGGCAACAGACAATGCTATTTATTAAATATATTTAACATTACTTAAGAAAGAAAAATACTTATATACAAAACGTTTAACACTTTAAAAATGTTAGCAATTATCTTTGGTGGTTATCTTTGGGCTGAAATTTGGAAGACTTACGCCCAATATTAATAACCTATCTCCAACGTCAATCTTAGATTGTTTCATATATCTATCCAATCTCTAGTTTGGATAGATATATGAAACAATCCAAGATTGACGTTGGAGATAGGTTATTAATATTGGGCGTTAAAGTCTATAATGTAGTTAAAACTGTATGTTTTAAAGGTAGCGTCAACTAAGGGTACACTTATGTTAAAGTAGAAACGCTCGTATTTAAATATGTTTTTAAGAATCATATAAAAAAGTTATATTTTTTTTACCAGACCCATTACGTGGGCCTTTACTCCTTCCTGCCAGGCGTCCTAAAGGTTGTTCAAAATTGGGGCTTACTACGTTATACTAGCAAGCTTTAATTTTAAATTTAATATTTATGAACTATTTTAAGCACCTAGAGCAATCCGATGGCTCAATCCTCCTCCCAGACAGAGATGTATCTTTATTTGGGGCTACCTCTGCCCCACTTTCAAGTTAGTGAATACGCACGCTTAACAATATATTAGACTAATTGTCCTCAAAAATCAGCTTAGCTAAAATGACGTAGGTCTGAGGGCCCTGGAATCTTGGCCTATTGGATAATTAAAAAAAAATTAATGAAAATATAAAATTTTTGTGACCTGAGATAAAAAAGTGTATAAATAACCATAATTTTCGTATTTTTAAAGCTCTCCTCTTATAAACAAAATGATTGAAATTTGAAGTAGACGTGCAAAATAGACTGTTAAAAAAAATATTCATTGTTACTTGTCTAAAATTCAGGTCAATTAGAATAAAAACAGAAGGCATTCGAGTTCCGAAACTGAAGAAATGGAGTGAAGATTAAATGTAAATTTGCTTTAGAATTAAAAATCATTTCGCGCATATTTCTAAGTGTCATAATTTCCGTTGAGTCACATACTTTTTAAGAGTGGAAGGAAATTTTGGTTTTTTTAGATTATAGGATATTAGGGTTTTATAATATAATAATGTAAAGATGTAAAAATAGTAGAATCTGTTGTTTATTGTTATAAAATATTAATAAAAAACGTACAGCGTCTGTATTCTATATATTTCTGCGTAAGCGTCGTGCGCTATTTTTTTTCTTTATCCGTTCGAAGAATTGTAAATCCTTAAGAAAATAATTATAAAGAATTTCGTTTTAAAAATAAAAATCCTTTGTAATAATGATTTAATAATAATTATTAAAGAAGATTATTAAGATAATTATTTTGATGACAAAGCTTTGTTAAAAAATAAACAAAAATTATAACAAACTTTAAAAAAAAAACTAAATTGGCTAGACCGAAGACTTACTGACTGGCTTAATATTTTATTACATCAAATAAATTAAATCAGCTTCACGCTGTATCCCGCACACAGCAGGGTAGGCAGAGGGAATCTAGTGTTAAGACTTTCTACTGAATTCTGGAGGCATTGTGTGCTGAGTGGCGGAACTCAACGCCGCACTTTGCCTGGAAACCAGAGCGAAGAAATGAATATATATAAATAAATATTTCACTCTCTCGAGTAGAGATCAAACCCACAATCAGTCTATTTTACAGTTACACTTTGTGCCTCTGCGCCACGACCGGACTTAATTTTTTAAAACAAAAGTTATACTAATTAAAGTAATTAATTTCTATATTGAAATAAAATAAGCAATTTTTTTATACAGAACTCCGCGTGTGGGGTCGTCCAGAATACCACCAAGCGTTAGAAGGGTTAAACATTAGAGTGGCCGAAGTATTTTCTGAAGTGGCAGCTTTCTGGCAAATGGGACTTCCTATACGCAAATTGGATGTAGTAGCGTTACCTAATTATCAAGGTATCAAACCCGCGGATAACTGGGGTTTAATTGTATTTAAGTGAGTATATATTTTTAGTGAAAGTAAAAGTTTTGAATATATAGCAGAATATGGTGTTTGTTTTTATATGTTCAGATTCTAATTTGCGGAGAGTAGAGAGCAGAGTGAATGTATTTATGTAGTACTTCACATTTTCTATCTTAATTTATATAAATATCAGCCATTTTATCTATCTATATAAGAATTTCTAAGCATCATCTTTCAGTGCTCCCCGCACTTCACACAAGAAATCTATATGATAAATTATATCTTAGAAGCCAGTCGTGGCGCAGCGGCATAAAGTGTGACTGTAAAACCGACTGGTTGTGGGTTCAATCCCCATTCCAGGAGATGAAATATTTATTTAAATTTATATTTTCATTTCTTTGCTCTGGTGTCGAGGCAAAGCGCGGCGTTGAGTTCTGGCACTTTACACGCAATGCCTCTAGAATTCGGCAGAAAGAGGGGAACGCAATGTCTTAACACTAGGTTCCTTCTGCCTACCCCGCTGTGTGCGGGATACAGCGTGAAGCTGATTTATTTAAGTTATATCTTTATACATTTAGTAGTATTGATTGCTAATAACTTAATAATTAGTTAAGTTTTATACATACAAATGAATCTGGACCATTTTTTTCAAAGGGAAAGCGATCTAAGCACTAAAGGGTATTTACAACTGGCCCAAGAAATCTCGTATCAGTGGCTGGGCGCGCTCGCGACGCCCGCGTGGTGGTCGGACGCTCATCTCAATAAAGCACTTATTGGTTATTTAGCTGCTGAAATTGCTTTTAAGGTATGCCTTTTCTATAATGTTTTTGATGAGGTCAGTCGTGGTGCAGGGGCAGCGTGCGAGTGTAAATGCGACAGGTTGTGGATTCGATTCCTCGTTAAGATTTTTTTTTGAAATTATGAAATCTACCAAACTAAGATATTCATTTTTATATAACAATATTTGAATAGCTTTCACTCACATTTTTACTGTACTAAAGACATCAAATTTAAATCAAATTCAGTATCAAATTTAAATCGACTGCCTTCTTTACAATATTTTAAGCTATTAAATCATAAAAAAAAATTATAGAGACCGTCGTAGCGTAGGGGCACAAGGGTGCTGTAACGCGACGGTTGTGAAAAAAAAGGATATAAATTATTATTTATTAATATTTTCATTTCGTCACTTTAGCACTAAGGTAAAAACACGCTATTGAGATCCGCCACTCGACACGTAGTAACTGGAAAAAATAGGCGGAAAGAGGCGAACGGAGTGTTTTCACACCATGCTCTCTCTGCCTACCCTGCCCTGTGCAAAACAAGATTAATCACAAAAAAAAACCTTATTATAGATAAACGGCGGTTCCGAAATGGAAGGGAAGTGGCCGATGACGGTTCTCTACTCCCTCTACTACGAATTCAGTAAGCGCTACCCACATTCACGTATAACTGGTATGAAGCAAGAGACTGCTTGTACTAAGATTGAGCTTTTGTTCCGAATGTTCAATTATACGATTGGTGGAGATACCTTTAAGAAGGGGTTGAGGAAGTTTATTGAGGCTAAGTAAGTTAAATTTCATGTAATGTATTTTTTGAGGCCAGCCTTGGCGCAGGGGTACAAAGCGTGACTGTAAAATCCAGTGGTTGTGGGTTCGATCCCCCCTTCGAGAAAATGAAATATTTATTTAAATTTATGTTTTCATTTCTCGTTCTGGTATCGAGGCAAAGTGCGGCGTTAAGTCCCGCCTCTCAGCATGCAATACCTTTAGATTTTCGGTGGAAAGTGAGGAACGGAGTGTCTTAATACTATGTTCTCTCTGCCTGCCCTGCTGTGTGTGGGATACAACGTGAAGCTAAAAAAAAGATATATATATGTTTTTTATCTTTCCATAGAAAATATAAAACCTTCACCGGTGATGATATCTGGAATGCCTTAAACACTGCGGCCGTGAACGACAATAAGATACCTGAAGGTCTAAATATAAAAACTATAGCGATGAGTTGGATTGAAAAGGATAGACTTCCTTTGATTACTGTTAAGAGAAATTACGATACGAATTCAGCCGTAGTTACTCAGGTAAGTGGGGATTTATTTATCTATTTTATAGTTTTTTCTATTAAAATATTCAATTATTAAATATAATCAAATTAAATCAGCTTCACGCTGTGAGCAGAGGGAACCTAGTGTTAAGACACTCTGTTCCCCACTTTCCACCGAATTTAAAGATATATTTCATTTCCTCGAGTGGAGATGGAACCCACAACCGTCGCGTTGTAATCACACCCTTGTGCCTCTGGGCCACGACGGCCTCAGTTAGTCAATTATTAAATATTTTTGAGAATTACAACAAGAAAATAATATTTTAATTAAATGTATCAAGTTTAGACACTTACCCATTTTGACCCTGTTGTAATTCCTATGGGAATTATTATTTTTTTGTTTTTTTTGTTGTGTAAATATAAATAATTCTTTACCAGAAACTACATAAATTTCATTATTTCTTGGCTTGAAAGAATATTATTTTTTAGTTTTATGCATGTAACAGGGTAGGCAAAGAAAACATAGTGTCAAGCTGAAGAGCACTATCTAATACCAGAGCGTACTTTTATAAAAACATGTTAATTTTTTTTTTCCTCTAAACATAGAAAGTGTATCTTCGTGAACGTCCCCATGACGTCCCAGATGCTAACAAAATGCTGTGGTGGGCGCCCATTGTGATGGCGAGAGCTGATAGCCTGGACTTTACCCAAACCGCGCCTGTAGCTTGGTTAAAGAATACATGGCAATTAGATCTTAGTGGGTTGCCCGGGAAAGAACATTTCATTATTGTCAATCCGGAGGAAATCGGTAAATTTGATTTTATTAAAGAAAGAATTATCTAAATAAGAGAGTTTGATAGATTACTTATATTTTGATTATTTATATTTTGATAGATTACTAAGAATTGATAGGTCCGCCAATATTTTTTATTGTTACTTATTTAGAAAACGTATTAAAATTTGAACGTAGCGGGACTTGAACCCGCGCCTCCTACGTCCGCTATTCGAAATTTTTATACGTTTTCTAAATAAATATTTTCTTTTCCTAAGTGTAGAATAATACTTTAAAAATGTAAAAAAAAAACATATTTTTAATTGGTACAATGGCCGAAGACGAGTAAATTATAATTATTACGCTTTGCGTTTGGATTACAAGAACGAAGAATAAGCGGTCAACTCATGCCGTGATGTGATTACGTGACATATTATATAATCCTTATACATTTCCTCAGAAAAATTTCAAGAGCTTGAAAGAACTGTTTATAAACATTCTATTCGATGTTTAGATTTTTTTCAGCTTCACGGTGTATCCCATATGTAGCAGGGTAGGCAGAGGGAGTCTAGTGTTAAGAGACTCCATTTCCCACTTTCCGTCGAATTCTGGAGGCGTTGCGTGTTGAGTGGCGGAATTCAGAGAAAGAGAGAGAAAGAGTTCGCACTCTGCCTCGACAAGTCAATCGAGGGAGTCAATTAGTATATTGATTAATAAAAAAAATATTCCAGCACCATATCCAGTCAACTACGAAAAGGACAACTGGAATCTTCTATCCGTTTACCTACAAAGTGAGAATCGTGCTAAAATCCCAGAACTAACTCGCGCCAAGTTACTCCACGATGCCTGGAATTTGGCATATGCAGGAGAGCTGTCTTTCGCTACAGCATTTAATATGACATTGTTTATGAGACAAGAAAGGCACCATCTTGTATGGGACCCCGTGTTTACAATGATCGATCACATCGGAAGGCATATTTGTTCTTGCATTCAAGATAAATTTAGGGTAAGTTTTGATTTTTTTTTGGTATAAAGAACCTAATATGTAATTATTTTAAATCAATAATACATTATTCTGTCGGATGTATATTTTTTGTATTGTTTTAATTGCCTGCTATGGTCGGTTAAAGTTATCAGAAGTTTATAAATTTGCCATTAAAAAAAAAAAGAAGCGTTTAGCCCCGTAAACATGGGAAAGCTGCACTGGTTTCTTGTGAATTATTTTTAATATTATATTAAAATACTTATTAAGAAATCTTTCCTAAGTGTGGAATAACACTTTAAAAATGTTTAAAAATAATATAATGTTATTGTTTTTTAACTGAAAAAGCGACACACCATTTTTTTGTCTCTAATCCGTGCAACAAGTAAGCTATGTGGGTAACAACCCTAACGATAAAGTTTATTTTCTCGATATTTATTAAAGTTATCTTAATGAAATAAAAAAAATAAATAATCTCCAAACTACTCCAAACTCAAACACGAGACCGATGTGATTGACGGTATCTAAGAAGGGCGGGTTCATATCCCGCTACGGTAAATTTTTTATTCGTTTTCTATAAAAGCACTTTATGCCACTACTTGACCACTACTATCATATTTTATCTGTACCATACTACAAGGTCCGATTTCCACTTTACTATTAAATTAACCTAAATAATCATAATTTTGACCTAAATTATTTTATTTTTGGTAATATTTCACATATAATCGAATAATAAATTAATCTCTTCTTACACTCCAAAAAAACTATATATTGCCATAGAAAAAATACCAAGTAGTTATATAAAGTTGTTGCCTATTAAGGAAGTTCGATATTAGCGCGTTATATAAGTTACCGTTAGAGTGCTTAATAGTTGGCGAGAATAATTTAACTTTCGCTAATTGGATGCGTGCGTTAAATATTTAATATTAACATTAAGATGGGAAACTGATTTTTAATAACGAAATATATTAAAATTATATTAAAATCAAATTAATCAGCTTCACGCTGTATTCCGCACACAGCAGGGTAGACAGAGGGAACCTAGTCTTAAGACACCATTCCCTATTTTCTGCCGAATTTTGGAGACACTGCGTGTTGAGTTGCGAAACTCAATGCTACGCTTTTTCTCGAAATATTATTATTCAACATATGAATTGGCCGAAATTATTGATGTATAGATTGCCTTTAATTAGATAATGTTCTTAGAACACGAAAAGTTAATCAGATTAGTAAATAATAATAGTGTAGTTCTAGCGGGCGAAGCCGCGAGCGAGTCGCTAGTAATATATAGTTTACAAGTGTCATATAATAAATAGATAAATAAAGCAATAAAAATCGCAATAAAAGTATCGAGAGACGTTATTTGTTTAAGACATAAAATCCTGTTGCTTCTGAATCAGTGAATGTTCGTACTTTTATCGTTCAATACAGCTTAGAGCGCGATGTTTTATTGCGAAGTTGTTCCGATAAGATATTGAATAGGACTGCGTTACAAATATTAAAAATGAAATACAAATAGCTTTGTTTAGCTTTTCTAATATCCGATATGGAAAAGCGTTTTACGAAATCATTTTTTTTTTGGTATATTTTACTTGGAAATTGTAAAGAATAAGTGAAGATATTTTATTTTTATTCATGGTGACGGCTTGCGATAACCAATTTTGTAAGTTAAGGCTTTAGTCCGTATATATCACAGTAGGCAGAGAGAACGTCATAAAAATCAAATCAAATCAGCTTCACTCCGTATCCCGCACACAGCAGGGTAGGCAGAAGGTACCTAGTGTTAAGACACTATTACTACTTTCATTAATTAATAACTAAGTATGTAATACGTAATACGTATCCGTCGTGGCGCAGAGCCACAAAGTGTGACTGTAAAATCGACTGGTTGTGGGTTCAATCCCCACTGGAGGAAGTGAAATATTTATTTACATTTCTTCGCTCTGGTGTCGAGGCAAAGCGCGGCGTTGAGTTCCGCCACTCAGCACGCAATGTCTCCAGAATTCGGCGAAAAGTGGGAAACGGAGTGTCTTAACACTAGGTTCCCTGTGCCTACCCTGTTGTGTGCGGGATACAGTGTGAAACTGATGTAAATTATAAAAATAAAATATGTTTGTGAGAGTGAGGCTGTATTAAATTGTTGATATAACATTAAAGCAATTTGTTTGTGTGAAATGTAAATCAAATAAGCATCATAAAATGTTTCTTTTACTAATGTTGATATAATTCAGTTCAAATAACTGTATAAACATTTATTATTTGTATTTCTTAAGGCATACGTTCGCATACTACTGAATCCTCTGTACGATGAGTTGACAAAAGAAGTTAGGGACGACGAAGAGAACTGGAAGAAGAATCTACGTTCTTTAAGCAAAACTTTCTTATGTCACGCTGGTTATAAACCATGTATTTTGGAGGCCCAAGAGCAATATGCTAAGTGGATGCAGGCGCCTAACCCTGATGAAGGGAATCCGTAAGTATTTAGTAGTTTCATAATTTATTGTTTGTGATAAGAGTATAATCTACTTTACACGAGTGAAGTCGCTTAAGTATTTACCGGAAACCGACGGGGCCGAAGGATAATACATTACATTTTTACATAATACATACATTACAGTTATAAATACTCCGGAGAATTAAATGTTTAATATTTTCATTTGCTTGCTCTGGTTACCAGGCAAAGCACGGCGTTGAGTTACGCTACTCAAAATGCAAAAATTGTGGAGGAGTGTGGGTGGGCCGGCTAGGTTCTCTGGTTCCCTTTGCCTACCTTGCTGCTATGTGCAGGGCTATCCTGAATGAAGTTAATAAAAAAAATTACAGATTAAACATAGTCTTACCAGTAATAGTATTTTTGGCACTATAGGTACAGTGAGATATTGATAAATGCAGAATAAGTAATCCTTTAGATTCTGGAATTATATATTATTAAATTTATATTTCCATTTCTTCGCTCTGGTGTCGAGGTTAAGCGCGGCGTTGAGTTCTGCCACTCAACACGCAATGCCTCAAGAATTCGGCAGAAAGTGGGGAATGGGAGTGTCTTAACACTAAGTTCCCTTTGCCTACCCTGCTGTGTGCGGGATACAGTGTGAAGATGCTTTAATTTTTAATTTAATTTTTTAATTCTGGAATTATAGCACAAATTTAACGAAAATTTCATCTGCCAACCTCGGCTAGTCATGAATAGACAAAGATCGTTTATTTAGAGCGTGAAAATTTAATTTATTCTCGACCATTTTTGAACTGTCATTGTAAATATCTATTTTGTCATGTTAGCCATTTTAAAATATAAATATGTTTTAACTTTTTACTAATAACTTGTCCTGTAAAAGATACGTAGGGTTTTCCTTACGTATTCGTAAGTTACTTAACATTTGGGAAACAACCGTATATATATTAAATATTCAGTTTCTGCTCCAAGGCTCGGTTCTGGCTCCTGAGCTATATAACATCTATACATCGGACCTACCTACCTCAGACAATAAAGTAGTATTTAGTAGTAATTAGTAGAAAACAAGGTGATGTATCACTATATATTATTTAACCCGACACAACTAATTAGATAAAAATGTTAAACAAAAGCTTCAAGATATCATTCTCGTACTATTCAAAAGAATTTAATATCTTAGAAGAATAACCAGCCATTATTATTGTTTTCTTTAGATGCAATATCTTTCCTTTGTAAATAAGAGGTTGATATGGAGTATCATTTCGTCTGCTTGAAGCATTAATAATGTCACATATTATTCCGGATAAAAATATTTTACTTTCGCCTTGTGATATTTATATATTGCTATATTATTATTTGTGGATATGTGGTACTTTAATTGTATATGTTATTTCTATAGTGAATATTATTGATTGAATTATAATTAGTATAGTTGAATCCAGAATTCGGAGAAAAGAGGGGAACGGAAGAGTTTTAATGGCAATAGAGTGACTTAACACTAGGTCCCCTGTTTACCTCTGTCCATTCTGTTATGTGCAGGATGCAGTGTGAAGGTAAAAAAAAGTTCAACATTTTGAGTTGCAAACAATAGTGGAGATCTCAAATTCTATGTTTATTATAATTTTCTTTGTCAGCATATAACATTGGTAGCTGGTGGTCTTGTTCTTAAAACAAATTGCATGCTTTAAGTATATATTTTGTGCGTAAACCAATTAATTAATCTATATGATATTTATCTTCCTTTTTTTCAGGATATCCAATCAATACATATGCCCCGTCTTTCAATGGGGCACCCAAAAAGAATGGGACTTCGGTCTTCAAAGAGTAATCAACTTCCCGCCCTCGAGGAAGCAGAGCGAACGAACGTATCTCTTAAAAACACTTGCAGGGTGTCCAGTGGAAGAGTTTAAAATACAGAAATTACTAAACATTACCATTTTGGAGGGGAATGGTAATTTCACTGAAACCGATTTGTTTTTGATATTCAGCATGTTGACCGGCAATCCACATGGATACGCTACGTTGTTCCATTTCCTTAGCAGCCATTGGAATATTCTTAAGGAGAAGTAAGTGATGATTTTATTTTGGATTTGACCGAATTAATTCATTAATCGTAGAAGAACATTTTCTTCCTCTATATATTCTTGGAATAATGTAATTTTCTTTCGCTTCTTACGACAAAGCGCCGTGTTCAGCGTTGACTCCTGCCACTTATTTTTTTTTTAATTTCCTATACGTTTCTTATTTTAAAATGCCAGTTATTATAATTTTTTATGAGTGTAGATTTAAACAGGAATTGTGTCGTTAAAGATTTCTAAATGATTATGCCGCCGAGATCATTATAATATCTTAATTATTATAATAATAATTAATAATCACACCTATACATATTGAATACTATATTCTAATAATATCAGACGCTTTGTGGCTAAGTGGGGAGTACATATACATATCTAAGTTCTCTCTGTAAGTCTGGTTTCACCACGAAAGAGAAAAGAGCGGGTAATGTTTAGGAGGAACGGATTCCTTTTAAAAAAATAGCTTTACATTTCCATCAATAAAGAACTAATAAGTTCATTTCAACTGTCTATCGGTAATTTCCGTCCGACTATTTATTGGAGGAAGTACAAGTACCTATGCGGTTTACTTTTGCGAGTTTAACGTAGTCCTCAACGACCCCCCCCACTGGCGATGGATGGGCGTACAAAAATGGGAGCAATAAAGAAAAATGCAAAAATTATATTGAGATATATTTAAATTAAATGTTTTTTCTACAGGTTTTCAAGCAAAACTAACATATGGGATAACCTTATAACGTCAGCAACATCACAATTTACAACCCAAGCTGGCTTAGACCTTGTTTCCAATCTTTATATAGAACATCAAGGAGAATTTGGTTCAGCTGAACATATAATTGAGAAATCTATGAGAAATATACGCGAAGAGGCCAAGTGGTCGGCGGAAAATCTACCAGTCATTGAGCAATGGTTGGATGGCTATTTAGCCAAAGCCAAGGTTAATGACGATCAGTTTATTAAAAATTAGATTTATTTATGTATTATAATTTCGTAGTTGTAGTTAGTCTCTATTGACTGTTGTGTTATCTATTTTAAATGTACTTTTTTATTAAATGTAATTTTTTTATATAGTTTTATAACTGTTAATGTTAATAAAATAGAGAGATTTAACACTAGGCTTTGCATGTCTATCAAATAAAGTCAAATTAAAAATAAACATTTTTGCCAAGTTAAGATAGGAAAGATTAAGTCAAATAAATATAAATGTAAATGTAAAACTTTGTATATTACAAACTAAGTTGCTTTAATTAAAATAAGGGCATGACGCATTTTGTAAAGATTTTATTGTAATAAATTAGTTGAATATTTATTTAGTGACTATTTTTTATCATCGAAAGCGCGGCGTTGAGTTCTGCCACTCAGCACGCAATACCTCCAGAATTCGGCGGAAAGTGGGGAACAGAGTGTCTTAACGAGGTACACGAGGTTCACGAGGTTCCCTCTGCCTACCCGGTGTGTGCGGGATACAGCGTGAAGCTGATTTAATTTTAATTTTATCCTCCGTATTTGGAATTGAAGTAGAAACAAAAATATATTCTACTTAAGTTTTTATACTATGTAAATAATTTTTTATAATTTCAAATTCTTGTATATAAAAGTATATGTAAATATGAAAGTTCATTCATAAATATTTTATGATTCTCGAGATATTTAAGTGCAAGAACTCAACAGGTAAATTTTTTACGTGGGCTAAAGCGTGTGCAGCTAAAAATATATAATGATTTTTTTACAGTTATTTATTAAATAAATACTTATTAGGAAACCCATACATAATATATCTGAATTATATGTACATAAGTTAAAATTGTTGCTTACATCTTTAAAACTAAAATAGGAAGGGAAGAGATATAAATTTAAATAAACAAGAAGAAAAAGGCCTGGCCTCAAGTACAGTATGGAAAAAAACAAAACTTATGTTTCTTTTCTAAAGAAAAGGAGGTAAAAGAAATTCAATATAGTAATATGAATTAAAATTAGAAAAAACAAAAAAAAAAATCAGCTGCGATGCAGCATCCCGCATACAGCAGGGCAGGCAGAGGGAACCTAGTGTTAAGACACTCCGTTCCCCCGTTCCGTTCCGTTCTGACACCAGAGCGAAGAAATGGAAATATAAATTTAAGTAGATATTTCATCTCCTCAAGTGGGGATCGAACCCACAACCAGTTGGTTTTACAGTCACATTTTTTGCCACTGCGCCATAACTGAAAAAACAAGTTTATTCTATTTTACCACTTTTGGCACATTTTTATTTCAGAAAACAAGAATTCGAAAGCCATTGATAAATTTTTCCCAAGAGAAGAAAAAGGTTAGATGAAACATATTTTGACCTCCCCAAGTTCGTAACATTTTTATCACATTAGGACTATTTGTTTAAAATGCCCTGCTACTTCCTTTAAAATACCCAAGGGATTGTTTCTTGAAATATGTGTTAGGTCAAATTAAATACAGCATATAAAGAGAATATCTATATATCTTGTATTCACGCTTCACGCTGTATCCCGCACATAGCAGGGTAGGCAGAGGGAAGCTATAATTAAGACACTCCGTTTCCCACTTTCTGCTAAATTCTGGAGGCATTAATCGTTGAGTGGCAGAACTCAACGTTGCGTCAATATAAATTTAAGTAAATATTTCATCTCCTCGAGTGGGGATCGAACCCACAACTAGTCGGTTTTACAGCCACACTTTGTGCCACTGCGTCACGACTGGCCTTTTTATCATATTTTCCAAAATTCTAACAAAACTCGCCTGCTGTGATAAATTTGTGGTAAAGTTTTCTAAGTTATATATTTAATATTAAGTTTGTTATGCTCGAAATTTTTAATTATAATGTATAATTTGAGGACATCACGGCTCAAAGGCACAAGCGACATGCGACGGTTATGGGTTCGACTCTTACTAAGGGGAGTAAAATATTTAATATATTCATTTTCTCGCTCTGGTATCATGGTAAACAGTCAACATCACTTGATACTTATACCTCGAGATTTCAGCGGAAAATGCAGAACGAAAGTGCCTTTATTGGAACAGAGTGTCCTAATACAAGTTTCCCAGGGTCTCTCTGCCTACCATCTTTATTATGAGCGGGATACAGTTTGAAGTATTATAATCCATAACGTTGACAGTAAGGTTAAACTTATCTAAAGTCCGTAATGCGAAAATAATTTTAAAAATCCTGTATTGCGAATCGATTATATTATTTACATCTTTATGTAACCCCCTGCAATTATAGTAAAAAATAAATCAAATCAGCTTCACGCTGTATCCCGCACGCAGCAGGGTAGGCAGAGGGAACCTAGTGTAAAGACACTCCGTTATCCGCTTTCTGCCGAATTCTGGAGGCAAAAATAACAAGAATAGCTATCCAAATTCATTCTTTCTTTAGCATTATTGGATAAAGAAAAAAAACAATATTTGAAGTCATTTTACCTTATCTTCCTCTACGTAATAGAGTTAAGAAATTCTTGTTCGTTGAAACTTGTTTCTGAATATAATAATTTCAATGGAGGGATGTTCATTTAATCGGAATAATCGTAGCACTTCTTCGTAGACATTTTATTCGAAAGATTGGATTTAATCGACGTTTTTATAAGTGTCTTATCTGAACAAACATAATTTAGCCTTTTTACCTATTTAAATTTTAAAGTGAAATTATGACATAATGGCGTAGTTGGAACTTATCTGACTGATAGTGTGTTCAATTTCACTTTGCTTTAAATATTTCCATACATCCGATTTGGTAATTCATGGTGCGGCGCCGTCGACATAAATAGACTATACTTACTAATTTTACAAAATACAAAGCTGAAGAGCTTAGTTGGTTGAACACGCTAATCTCAAAAACCATCGGCTCGGACTTTTTTTGCGTGGAATGGTCCATATATTTACATAGTATATACATTGAGGATCCTTTCCTCCTTTTTTTATGTGTTTTACAGTACCCTCTATAGTGATAAGATAATTTTTTAGCTTTACGCTGTATCCTATATATACCAGAATATTCGGAGGAAACCTGCCACCTAGTGTTACAACACTCCGTTTCTACTTTCTGCCGAGCTCTCGAGGCATTGTGTGTCATTCTCGAGTGAGAATCAAATACTTGTGTATTTGATCTCCATTATAAGGACATAATCTCCTTGAAGGAGCGAAAGTAATAGCTATGTAAGACATTTTCAATACCTGCACTACTTAATAAAAATAGTATATTATCCTTGAAATATTAATTCTCACAATATCAGTTGACTGTCAATATAGTAGAATTACACCTTATATAATAAGAATCTCGTTCACCTTGAAAATCAGTTGACATTTTAATTGAGAGATATTTTAATGAATCTAAATCATAATTGTGATTTTCGATCAATTCCGACACAATCAAGTAACACTTAAAAATCATTGCCAAGGTTTTATCATTCTATGAGGAAAAATAAATAATGTTATTAATTTAAACACCAGTCAAAGTTGAGGCCAGTCGTGGCGCAGGGACACAAAGTGTGACTGTAAAACCGAATGGTTGTGGGTTCGAACTCTACTCGAGGAGATGAAATATTTACTTAAATTTATATTTCCATTTCTTCGCTCTGGTGTCGAGGCAAATCGTGGCGTTAAGTTTCGCCACTCAACACGCAATACTTCTAGAATTCAGTGGAAATTGGGGGAAAGAAGTGTCTTAACACTAGGTTCCCTCTGCCTACCTTGCTATAGAATACAGCGTGACGCTAAACAAAATATTGAAAAAAAATATATTTAAAATCTGTAGGATTCGCGGTTCCCACTTCAGTAAATATTATTATATATTTTTATTTCTTCGCTTTGGTAACGAGGCAAAGCACGGCTCCAGAATTTGGATAAAATTTGGGAACGGAAGTGTGTTAATGGAATCGAATGTCTTAACACTAGGTTACCAAGTCCCCTCTACCTACCATACGTCTAGAAAATTATGCAGAAAGTTAACTGAGTGTCTTAACACTAGATTCCTTCTCCCTACCTTGCTATATGCGGGATACAGCGTGAAGCTAATAAGAAAAAAAATACATTTTTAAGCAAAAGTACATAAACATGTAGTCGTACTAACAAATTAACATTTCAATTAAAGTACATACAGTTTTATTTATTCGGTCCATCTCATGCATCGCTGGTAGCGCTCGCGTGTAATTAACGTAATTCATTAGCAAATAAGAGTAAATTTGTTCTCGTATATGGTTTTAACCTTTTGTCCAGTAAATTTACTAATTTAAATAATTAATTGACGTTATCTTAGTGCGGTTGGGATGTGGTAGTGGATTTGATTTCCGTTTGAAATTGCTTTTTATCGTCGTCTAGTATAAAAAAAATCCACGTGATCACGCCCAACACAATAATCATTTTAATTTATATGTAGAAACCTCCGATACAAAAAGTTTCGATGATTAAAGAAACAACTAGAAAAAGTTGATAACTTTCAAATAGAATTATATACACAAAATTTATTAAATCAGTGCTAAAAATGCTCGCGCTATTTCAAATATGAAAAAAACTGAATCAAACCGGTTTATCCGTTTGGGAGCTACGATGCCACAGACGGACATACAGATATGGAAACGTACTCCTTTATTTTCGCCGCAGGTTAAAAAAAAATACAAAATATTCATTTTTTTTGGACTATCTGTATATCCAACTACAGATCCTGACCACCTTTGTGTACGTTTAATTAAAGGACGATTGTGACCAAAATAAATTAAATGTTAATTCCATATACGCTTTTATGTTGACTAGAAGTACTAGCTACATTATTATATAAGGTATTTTACAGTTTAATTTTGAACAGATAAAAAATTACCACTTTTTACAATTTTTAAATCAAAATAAAAGTTTGTGAATGTTTTATAAATACAAAAAAAAAAAACAATGTTATCCATTAGAAAATCGCGTAAGTCTTAAATTTGCATTAAGTATGTGCGTGACAAATGGACGAATAACTCAATAAACACAAAAAAAAAGTCGCAGCAGGACTTGTACCTACACGTCTTTTGCTACGTTCAAATTATTATGTTTTTTTTTATAAATATTTATATTTATTATTTAAGATAAATATTTTTTTGAGAAAACTTATAAAAATATGTTTTTTTCTAACTGTGGAATAAATACACTTTAAGAATTTTAAAAATATAAAAGTGAAAAAAATTATAGATTGGGGGTAAAAATTTCATTGCAAGATCTTTGCAATGCAAATACAGTACGGAGAGTGGAAAACGAAGTGACTACGTTCTCCCTCACTAATCCCCACATTATGTGAGTGGGATATACGAATAAAAAAAATCGAATATGAATAAAATATTCTTTTAGTATCAGTAATTAATAATATTGTATCTATTCAAGGCAATAGCGATAACCTTTAGCAAGTTTATTCTTAATGGTATTATAAATATAACGTATGTATTTTGGTTATTACCACATATATAATAATATATTTCAAATTTTAAATTCTGCTATTTTCAAATATATACATATAAATTAAATTGAAGTGTTTGTCTGTTATTTTCAAATAATGGTGTTTTTTATTTACACGATACATAATAGAAACAAATAATTTAAAAATTAAATTTTGTGTGTTTGTCTTTCTGTTTGTCCGGGCTAGTCTCTGGAACAGCTGGACCGATATTAATGGGAGGTTGTGAAGCAGTATTTACATTTTACCCTGGAATTTTCCAGATCAGGACGTATGCCCAGATAATAATGAAATAGACAAAGTTTAATTAAATATGTTTTTTTTGCGATCCAAACAAGTAAAATTCCAAATAATACATTTAAAAATATATATTTTTAACCGATTTCCGGAAGGAATCCGGTGGGTATTTTTTTGTTAAAAATTGTTTCTACACCATATTACTCCGTTCCACTCTATATATGTTACTTTAGATCTCAAATCCCAGTTACGGGTTCAAAGATATAATACAACAATCTAGTATAAACTCCCGAAGGCTTTAAACGATCTATTCAGATGCAAAATATCTAAATATGAATAGCTGTAGTAGATAACGAGTTTACTTTAACGCGATAAAACTCAGTAAGCGTTTTTCCAATACTTTCTATTGCGGAAGCTCATCAGGCGGTCGAGGCTGGGAAAATTTTATTTGCACCTCGCCACTTGCCACTATTTTGATGTTGTGATGTTAACGGTGTATTGCAAGTTGGTGTTTATTTTTTATTATCCTACTACGGCGACGCGTAAAGGAGGGTTATGACTTTGACCATTATGTTTGTATGTATGTTCATTTGTTCTTTTATAACTTCTAAATCGCTAACTATAATTTGACGAATGAGGTATTGTTAGAACCGTCTAGATCGTCCGTTGGTTATATGAAATGACGTTATATTGAATTGCATGTGGTCTCTACGTGACATAATGTCATGACTTACAAAAATTTTTTTTTAATGGTATCGTGTGGGGTATTAAATCTTTTCATACTTTTTAGGCAACAATATTTCAATAGTCGGGTTTATGTTTTTGCTAAACTAACTTTCTTTCTTATATACAAATAATACAAAGAGATATACTGTTATATTATTTAGAATTTAGTAAAATATTACTTATGATTATGTATTCTCATTCTATTGTTGTTGATGTGCATTTGAAGCATAACTGTCACTGTAAATGTGACAGCTTATGGGTTCGATTCCTACTATAGAAAATTAAATATTTAACATTTCCCTCGCTCTTGTAACAAGGCAAGTCGTGGAGTTGAGTTCTGCCAAGCAAAACTCAATGCTTCCAAATTCGGCGAACGTAGAGAACGGAAGTGGTATCGTAATGGAGACATAATATCTTAACACTAGGTTCCCAGGTTCCCTCCAAAAAAAAACTTCATATATTCTCTACCAATATAAGAATATGCTGTAATACAAAAACTAATCCAATATCCTTGTCTCTGCAGGCATGTAATAGATTTTTCACGCTTCTTTCGTTACATCCCTTAAGAGCATTAGATCTAAGACACGGAGCTATTGTGCGGCATCAGTCATGTACTACATATTCTTGGAGGCTTTCACTACTGACGCTATCTATGCTGACGTCGCGATACACACTGCTTAAGAAAATTGCTTTATATTCTTTATTTCACATAAAATATCTGAGAAATATAGAATTAAAACTATAGTTGAGAAAGATGGTTAGATTCTTCTTTTCTTTGTATTTTTGTGCTAGGGCTAAGTTTAATATTCTACATGCCTGTATTCTACATAGGTATTTCCAGTACTAGAATTTTTCAATCCTACGGAATCTTGTAAATAGAAAATATAAATATTTATTTTAAATATAGAATTAATAGTCATAAATTAACATCGATTTATATTTTACTATTAGAACGAGAACAATCAAATCCCATCGCTTATTTATAAGAGGAAACAGAAACAAAACTACGTATTTATAAACATTACTGCATTAGGGGCAAATCAATTAAACTAATGTGGATTCCACTCTTGTTAGCGTTGGGTCATATCGAATACACCCAATTTAAAGTACTGAAGCTCATTCTCATCACAAAATATTTAATGCGCCCAGCGATCACGTTCGTGAAACATGATGTACATGTTTTTTTTTATTCCCGTAAATCCCGCAGATCCCTATACCTGTCTTCTCGCAGCACGTGGAGTGGAAAATGATGCGGGATCCCAATACCGTAATACCTAGGAATTGAAGGACTGGAATCCCTAGTAGGAAAATACAATTAAGTGATAAGTAAATTCATTCATCATTTACGGACATTTTAAATACATCGCCAGGATCAATTGGGTTGAGCGAAAATATTTTAATATGTGTACACTGTAACTGTAGGCACTCATTTATTTAGGCAAAACCATAAAAGACTAATTTGTTTGTAGTGTATCCGTATATAGCAGAGTAGGCAGAGGGAACCTGGGAATTTAATATTAAGACAATCCGTTCCTATTAAGACACTACCGTTCCCCACTTTTCGTTCAATTCTGGGAGCATTGCGTGTTGAATGGCGGATTCAGGCGCAATCCGCCCCTTCTTTCTTACCAGAGCGAAGAGGAGGGACGAAGTGTCTAGACACTAGATTCCAACTGTCCCTTCATACCCTGCTTATGTGGAACAATGCATACTATGAAAAATGTACCACAAAATACACAACAACTTTTCTCATATACAAATTATACGAATTGAATAAAAATAACATATTCAGAGAAATAACTTATTATTCTAAATTGTCTGATTACAACATATTATTATAGTTAAGTGATAAGAAACCAAGACGATCCGGTCAGTATGTCACACGCTGTTTGTGCTTAGTCGTCTCGTTATTATATGAGTAAATGGAAATTATATAGACGGCTACTAATATATATAATAGTAAGATGTTAGGCCTGTGTTTTGTAGTACTAGGTGAGTTTTAGTATTTCTTTGATAAATTAAATATATGAAAAAAAAAACTGAAAGCAAAAATAACTTTAGATTATCTAATTGTGATGTCAGCGAAATTTATTGTATTTTTTTACGCTGTATCCCGCACATAGCAGGGTAGGCAGAGGGAACATGGGAACCCAGTGTAAAAAACTCCGTTCCCATTAAGATCCTTCCGATCCCCACTTTCCGTCGAATTCTAGAGCATTGCGTGTTAAGTAGTGAAACTCAACGCCACGCTTTGCCTCGTCACCAGAGCGAGGTACTAAAAATATTGAATATTCCATATTCTCGAGTGAGAATTGTGACCACAAACTGTCGCTTTTATAACCCCACGTTTGTATGCTTTTGCGCCAATATATAATATTTATTTCCACTTTCACGCAAAAACAACGGAACGAATTTAAATAAAACTACAGTAATACAGCTTATATATATCAGATTAACACATTGGCTACAATTTATGTGAAGATTTTGTATAATTTAGTAATAATACAGCAATAACTTTAAGCGGGCGAAGCCGCGCGCAGTTCTTTAGTATTATTAATAGTCATACATTTCAACAGCAATTTCAATACCACTATCTCAAGCACTCGGCTCATGCCCACCCACACTGTCAGTGGACAAGTGTGATGCTGAGTGTGGACCAAGTCTACCTTGCAACTCCACCCAGCTCTGCTGTCCGACTTCGTGCGGCGGAGCCATGTGTGTCGACGCTATGACGCAGAGGCATTTCGTTAATTTAGGTAAGATGCTCTCCCCTTAATATCTAATATTACTATATATCTGTTTGGCCGTTTATCTCGAGATCCCGTTATATCATGCTGAATTTGATATTATATATTCAAATCTACGGCCTCTTAGAGGAGAGAAAATAAAATGAAGATTCAAAGTTATTAGTGATTATGCATCGTTTTTCTGTATTTTGTATGAAATTTTTCGGGCTATAAAAAACTGTAGAGTACCTCGTGGATCTATTGATATGAAATTTGGCACGAAATGAGAACTTACAACTAAAGGAAATAATTAATGGAAGTGTGACAGTTAATAAGTATTTTTAAGTTATAGGAAAAATACAAAAAATAGCAATCAAGGAAAAAAATACAGCTTTCAAAATTATGTCAACTTTTATAAGTTACACTGTTGATCAACAAATTGTACGTCCGTATTCCGTTTAAATATCAGGACCATAGGCCAAAATTGACCAGCTCTATTTTAAATTAATCTTTGGAATATGTATATTTTGAAAATGAACACAAAAAAGTTCGTACATGAAAGCTTTACATAAATTTATCGCGCAACAAGTTACAGCTTGACGGCAACACTATACCTAAGTATAAAAGAAAAATTTGGGACGAGAGCACGCTCTTTCAAGTCTCAGGCATTTTATAAATGACATTTTTGTACCTGCTACGCTTATCAAAATTTTCTATGCCTTAGTCGACCTGCGTAAAAATATCCAGCTTCACAAGACTTGTGATCTTTTGGAAATATTTGTAATATGAAATAGAGATTTAATATTGTTACCGAACAAATTGTACCGACTTAATGTCCAAAGGCTGTATTACAAAATTCTTATAAAAAAAAAATCTTTTATTGCACGCTATCAGTCGTTTTCCGACCGTAAATAAAAAAAAGAAATTTGATTTGACGTTCTAAAATTTCATTTTATCAATTGAAAACCATTTTATTATGAAAAATAAAGTAGTTATACATAAATAAAATACCATTAAAAAACAAATTTATTAGGGAATCTATTCCATGACTTTATTCAATTATATTTGTCACTTATTAATAGTCGATAATGAAATTCAAGAGTGCATGTCCACTAGTTTCTATATAACTCCTAAACTAATTACCATAATTCAAAATAATAATAAAATATATATTTTAAATAATAATAAAAAATGTATGATTTTAAAAATACGTATAAAAGTTTGAACGTAGCGGAGTAGGAACTTTAGACGGTTTTAATGAGACGACTGATCGATTACCGCCGCGTTCTTTTTCATGTTTTCTTGCAGTTTTTTCTGATTTACTTTTGTTTTCAGTAAAAAAAGGCCGTTGTCCAGAGTATCCGCGGGGTGTGTGGGTCTGCAGCCACACTTGCACTGGAGACTCAGACTGTCCTAGAACGCTTAAGTGTTGCCCGAACAGATGCGGCGCCCTAACTTGCCAGAGACCCGAGGCTGAGGAAGTCCCAACACTTTTATAGAAAAATTATATTTATTTAAAAAATTGTGTAATGTCTAAATTAATAAAAATATCAGCAAAATGTAATTTCTAAAGCTTTTATTATTTTAAGTACTTTTATATTGGTTATTTTATTTTAAAACTGTTTACTTTTTGCAGTTTTTAATTTTTTACACGACATTAAACTACAATCGACGATCCTTCTCTCTCTCTCTTTTCTTCTCTCTTCTTCGATTCCTACTCGAGGATTAATTATTTTCATTTCGCTCGCTCTGGTAACAAAGAAAATGACGAAAATTGGACGGTGCGCGGACGAACTGCTGTAATATGTCGAATCAAACTTGAAGTTTCAATAATACAGGTCGTTGTGTGGAATATGATATTTAATTTGAATTTTTCAAATAGATACTTGATGACGATGGTAAAACGCTATGATATAAGAATAGCGACGATGATAGGGCGGATTGTATAGAATGACTATAGATTCAAATTTAAACAAAAAAATGCAAGAAACTATGGACTAATTATTATGTATGTATTTTAGAAGGGGTCAGTCGCGGCAAAGAGACACAAGCATGTGACTATAAACGCGACAGGTTATAGGTTCGATTCCTGCTCGTAGTATGAAATGAAATGTTTAATATTTTCATTTCCTTGCTTTCGTAACGAGGCGAAGCGCGGCATTGAGTTCCTCCACTAAACACGTAACGTCTCTAGAATTCGGCTGGGAACGGAAATGTTTCAATAATGGGAACCGAGTAGCTTAACATTAGGTTCCCAGGTTAGGTTAGGTTCCCTCTGAAGTCCTTGCCCCCTATTCGATAGACCCGTGTCGCAGGCGCCTCTGAGACGATGCACGGGTTAGCACACCTCATTAACCCGCGCAGGAGACGAGGTCCGGATAGACCCGGCCAGCACTAGTGAGAAGCTGCGGATGAATTTGGACTCCCGCGGCCCCGCGCTCACGTGCGAGGAGACACCGGGGAGGTTTTAGTCGGTAAGAGTCCGGCACGCCCCTCCGTCTTTCCCTAGACGGAGGTAGTCCATGAGTTTTTGTTTTTAAGGGTGGTCCACCCTTAAAAAAAAAGGTTCCCTCTGCCTAACTTGTTGTACGTGGACCTAAAAAAAGCCTACATTTTTTTATAGTTAATTAATTTTAATCTATAACTGCATTACTCAAATTAAAAATAAATTACCAACGTAATATAGAAATATAAATAATATTTTTTCATTTTTCTAAAGCCCTACAAACTCTTTCTAATATAAAGCCTCAACGAAAATTGAAGCAGAATTTTAATTTAAAATGTGGTTAGCCTTTCAAATATTCCCATTTTTAATATTTGAGTGAAGCTCACGTACGTATTTATGTAAAAGGCAATGTTCAACTTTTGTGTGTACCTCTACAAAAACTATTCAACTCTACCCTCAACAAATCGTTTGTGCTATTTAGATTATTTTTCAGTTTGTAAATTATTTTTTTGTAGAATTTTCAAATATTTTATTAGTCTTGTGCTCGTTTAATGTTATATTTTCACGCATGATTTGTATAACCGTAAAGTACTTATAGTGTATAGAAAAATCTGTAAATATTCAGAACATCGTGGCATTTTGGAACAGGAGAAACATGAAAGAACATGGCTGTGGATTCGATCCTATTTGGTTCAAATTATTTATTCTCATTTGCTCGGTTTTGTAAAACAAAGAATAGCATTAAGTACCGCAAATATGGAAAGTAAAACAAAGAACGGAGTGTCTTGACGCTAGGCACTTCCTGTTTACCTTTCTTCACAGAGGATAAAGCGTGAAGCTAAGAAAAAGTTTACAGTTATAGAGATAGTCTCATTTGAGTTTGCAATTGAGATATATAGTAAGAGACGTCTTCATTTTAATATGTAAATTTTATTAGGATTTTTTCATTTTTTGTTTTTTTGTTAAGACACTCCGTTCCCATTATAACACTTCCTTGTGCCACTTTCAGCTTGCCTAATTCTGGAGGAATTGTGTGTTGACTGGCGGAACTCAACGCCGCGCTTTACCTCGTTACCAGACCAATGAACTGAACTACGGCACGACGACCTCACATTATTTATTACTTCGGCAACATAGATATATCAATTGAATATTTACTATAGAACAAATAACATTTATCATTTTAATTATCTGATTTTATGTGGAATATAGTGTATCGTTTCTTCGAAGATGAGGAAAGTTTCATTTATCTATATATTTCCCCTTTGAGACGGCTTTCATACCGTTCTACTTAGTATCTTAAACATTTAATAAAATTTTATCTTGTGTTATTGTGTACATGACTCGACTGTAAAAACGATGGTTATGGGTTTGATTCTCACTTGGGACTTGGATTTAACTACTTTTGTTTCCTCGCTTTGGACAAAGTGGGGCGTTAAGTTCCGCTTTTTAACATGTAGTGTTTCGTATTTGATTTGGGCGGAGATCGGTGAAGGAGAGACATTAGGTTCTGTCTGTCTGTAACATACAAGAACCAAGAAAACTTGAATTTTATTGTTGTTAAAAGTTCTATATTGTTTTTTAAGATTCCATACCGAAACAGTAAACGCTAGCCTATTACTCCCCTGTTCGTCTATTTGTCTGTCACCAAGCTATTGAATTGAATTTTAACAGAATATGTATTCGGGTTACCACTACAACTCAAATATTGTACAATACATAACTATGTGCGTACAATCATCAAAATATAGTAGGTACAATTTCATCAGAGGTCAGTCGTGGCGCAGTGGCACGATGTGTGACTGTAAAACCGACTGGTTGTGGGTTCGATCCCCACTCGAGGAGATGAAATATTTACTTAAACTTATATTTCCATTTCTTCGCTCTGGTGTCGAGGCTAAGCGCGGCGTTGAGTTTTGCCACTCAACACGCAATGCCTCCAGAATTCGGCAGAAAGTGGGGAACGGAGTGTCTTAACACTAGGTTCCCTCTGCCTACCCTGCTGTATGCGGGATACAGTGTGAAGCTGATTTAATTTGATTTTTACAATTTCATCTTTATTTTCGTTTCCTTGAACTGGGTTTTGCCACTCAACGGCTATCTTTGCTTCTAGGGAAAGTACAAAAATACATCGTATTAAAGTGACTACATTTTTATGTATATATACTTCTGTAATTTAGATTACGTGCACGATATATACTAATTAATATTACTCATATACGATAAAGAGTTGGTTTATTTGGATGCGCTAATCTCAGGAACTACTGGTATGAATTGAATAATTATTTTTGTGCTGGTCAGTTAATTTATCAATGATGACTAAAGGCTATATAATATTACGTTAATCGTTTCAACTTATCCCAATGTACTTGAGGTCTGAGTTACCTTCCACAATTACAATACGTCATGACTCTGTCTTAGCTATTTATTTGATTACGATGAATCTCAATAGAATGGAAGGAAAGCTTAGGTAAATACCAGTAACTAAATAAAAGAAATCAATCAAGTAGCTTTATGGTGCACCCCGCAGCAGGGAAGGCAGAAGGAACCTAATGCTAAGACACTCTGTTCCTCACTAAGTTCGAGGTATTGTATAGAGGGGGAATCGAACCAAAAACCGTCGCGTTACAGTCACACCCTTGTGACCCTGCGATACAAAATTATTATAAACAATCGTTTGTATAAAATAAACGAAAAAGAAATACGTAAGAAATATTTATTTTGGACCCGAGACAAAATAAAGTATATAAAACACATAGAACGAATCGATCTTACACGACTTCACAAAAGGCTTTCCATTGTGGACGCTGAAGCCTTACTATTGTCCTCCTGTAAAATCTCATTTTTTGTATTGTTATTGTTCATTGCATTCTACAATGGTTTGTATACAACAGTACTTTATACCAGATGCAGCGTGGATATAAAAAAATAATGTAATCTTACCAATATATACTTATTCTATAGTAGCGCAATTGGTAAATGTTTGATGGTATATATATCTCTATAATCTGTTGATCTCAATTCGGGTAAAATATTAATAAACAAGGTTTTAATTCCAAATTCATATAAAATTAAAAAAAAAAATTAAATCAGCTTCACGCTGTATCCCGCACACAGCAGGGTAGGCAGAGGGAACCTAGTGTTAAGACACTCCGTTCCCCACTTTCTGCCGACACGAGCGAAGAAATGGAAATATAAATTTAAGTAAATATCTCATCTCCTCGAGTGGGGATCGAACCCACAACCAGCCGGTTTTACAGTCACATCTCGTGCCGCTGCGCCACGACTGGCCTCTCATATGTTCGCATCAAATCAGTAGTTTACATTTTAAATTCTTTTTTTTCACAAACCTATAGATGAGGCCAGTCGGAACGAAGTGTTACTGTAAAACCGACAGGTTGTGGGTTCGATATGGCTCCCACTCGATGAGATGAAATATTTACTTAAATTTATATTTCATTGTGTCGAGGTTAAGCGCGACGTTGAGTTCTGCCACTCAACAGGCAATGCCTCTAGAATTCGGCAGAAAGTGGGGAACGGAGTGTCTTAACATTAGGTTCCTCTGCCTACCCTGCTGTGTGCGGCTTACAGCGTAAAGCTGATTTAATTTTAATTTTTATAGATCACTTTTCAAGGTTGAAACTGAAGGAGTGCAGTTTTAAGTTGATTACGTTATTTCATGTTTCTAAATTTAATCGCAAAATATAACAGAAAGAGATATGTACCAACACTTAGTTCTATTTGTTGCATGCTATTGGCACTTCTATAAACACGACGGTCGTGTGTTTGATTTCCACTCGTGGTAATACTTTATTTCCATTTCCTTGTTTTGGCGCAATGCAAAGGTTCTAACATTAAGCACTGTTTGGGGAACGAAGTGTCTTAACACTCGTTTTCTTCTGTCTACTCAGTTATATGCGGGATATAGAGTGGAGTTAAATAAAAAATAAAAATAAAATTGCAGCATGAAAATCACGAGTTAGCAAAAGTTTTATTCGATTAAATGGATCGGCCATTTATATAATTTTTTAATACGATTTGCTTTTCAAACGCTTTTAATACAAATATAGCCTATACTTCTGTACTAGAAAATTTATTTTTAAAATATATAATAAATTGCAGTACACATTTGTTAGAAAATTTATAAAAAGTTCAAGTGGATTTACGTACATATTTATTTTATACTAAAAGCTTTAGTTTTTTATTTATATGTACTAATATCTATTAACGGGAAGTATAATATTGATTAGTATTAAATGAATTATAATTTTATAATAGCTCATAATTGCATAATATGCACTCATTTTGTAGGCATTATTCTGCAAATAGTGTTTGAACACTCTTTCGATAGTGTTGTAAGTTCTCATTTTATGCTGAATCTCATATCTATAGATCCACAAGAAGCACTCTATAGGTTTTATGAACGCGGCGAATTTTATACAAAATTCAGGAAAACTATAAATAAATATTTTGATTGCGTTGTCTCAGAACGCTTGTCTTATTTTTGGAAGCTTGTCTTTTGTTCTAGAAATTAATATAAATTTCAGTTCGATACATTTTACGCGATATCGAGATGAATGGTCTTGATAGCCGTCTGTACAAAAAGACCACAAAATTCTGTAAGTGTTCCGTTTTTTTTTTTACTTTTTTTTTTCAATTTCACGCTGCATCCCGCTCACAGCAGGGTAGGTAGAAGGAACCTAGTGTTAAGACACGTTCCCCACTTTCTGCCGAATTCTGGAAGCATTGCGTGTTGAGTGGCAGAACTCAACGCCGCGCTTAACCTCGACACCAGAGCGAAGAAATGGAAATATAAATTTAAGCAAATGACTGGCCTCACATTTTTAACTGGACACCTAAAAATATTTTTCGTTGCATAGTTAATTTATCTAGAAAGGCTACACTTCATCTGATTAATAGTCTCGATGTAGCACATTGTAGCTGCAGTCAGAGTTACCTCGGCCGTTTAGATTGTGTCACTAGCTATAAATAACTCTTATTTATTTCTATTTGATGACTGGCCGCAGATAAATACTAGTATGTATAATATTTAGGTTCCCTCTGCCTACCCTGCTATTTGCGGGATACAATGTGAAGCTGATTTAATGTATAATATTTAGTATAGTCTTTTTCATGCAGGGTAGAAAGAGGAAACTTGGAAAGCTAGCGTTAAAATACTCCATTACCATTAAGAAAGTTCCGTCCACATTTTTCACCTAATTCTGAAGGTATTGCGTGTTGAGTGGCGAAACTCACCGCCGCGCTGTCAAAGTTAAATAATGCATATATATTCCATTTCCTTGAGTGGGAATCGAACTCACCTGTCGTGTTGACAGTCGCACGCGTTTTCTAAAACTGGTCTCTGATTTGTTTAATGAAATATTTATAAATTTTCTCTTAATGGATTTCTTTCTTTATTTGTTTTTTAAGTTCCTTCTTCTTTCCTACTGCAAAAACTAATTAAACACATCATAGTGAGTATGTGAAGAACGTGCTCAGGTGTCTTGGACACGTCGAGAGTGACGAAAAAATGGCAAAATAAAAATAGTATCGTAATAGTTTGGTAACAGAAATAGAAGGAGACGTCGATTGACATTCGAGAATACAGTTTCGATAATACTGGAGGAAGATAACGTAAAAAATATGAGAACCCAAAGAATAGGTAATGAATGACAATCGAACTCACAACTACCAAATGTACCTACAGTAAAATAGTCGTCATATAGTGTTTAAAAATAATCTAATACTTTTATCCCAAATAAGAAATTACATTCTTAATTTATTGAACATCATATTAAATTATTTAATTTAATACTAAAGTTAATCCCTCAGACCTGAGAAAGAAAGAGAAACTCAGCGGGACTTTTTTTTTAAATGAATTATTTGTAAATTCACATTTATTTATTAGTGACAATGAATGAAATATTTTGAAACAGACTAGAGCGAGCATTTCACTCCCAAGGCGTGTTATCATTTATAAAATAATTAATTTGGTAATAATCTTTAAAACACAAATGTCTTTTCACAACTTTTTTTAAATTGTGATATAGAACATTCGGACGTTATCTAGGACCTTATTGTAAAACCATGTTCATTGTCCCATAAAAGAATAACGGATTCGATGCGACCGAGTTATAAGCGCGATCAGTTTAAATCTATTTCTAGTATTAATATTATGTACATTGAGGCCAGACGTGGTGCAGGGGCACAAGCGTTTGTAAACGCGACTGGTTGTGGATTCAATCCCCACTCGAGGAAATGAAATATTTAATATTTTCTTCGCTCTGGTGTCGAGGCAAAGCGCGGCGTTGAGTACCACCATTCAGCACGCAATGACTCAAGTGTTTAACGGAAAATGGAGAACAAAGTGTCTCAATACTGGGTTCCCTCTGCCTACCGTGCTGTGTGCGTGATACAGCGTGAAGCTGATTTAATTGATTTCAATCATTATTTTTTTTATACTTACATTTTGAAAAATATATTGATATGTAACGATACAATATAAATACATATATATACGTAGCAGAGTCAGTTTTACGTGTGACGCTGTGAACAAGATGAACTGCTACCATATTTCATGTTGCCACAATTACCTTTTCACAACGTTTCGATTTCAAAGAACTTGTTCGCATTATATTAAGTCTTGAGGCATTTAATATTAATTATTTACGTACTTATGTTTAATCTGTGGATTATATATTTTTTTTTATTGTACCTTCACTCACTCATAAGTGGATGGGTAGCGGGAACCTGGGAACCTAGGGCTAAAACACTCCGTTCCCATTAAGACACTTCCGTTTCCCCTTTTTCGCCCAATTTATGAGGCATTGCGTGTTAGGTGGCGGTACTCAATGCCGTGTTTTTCCTGGTTAAGAAGCGAAGAAATGAAAATATTTAATGCCGCCGAATAGAAATTGAACTCACAACTGTCGTATTTACAGCCACATGCTAATGTCCAAGCGCCAGGACGGCATCAATATCCCCTCGGGGAATAATAATTTTCACAAAATGGAATAAAGCCCACAACTATCGCCATTACATTCATGCTTTTCGACTAGATCATAATGGTTACAACAATGAAATATTGGATGATATTTTATCAATTAATGGAATTGGCTCCAAAAAAAGTTAAACGATAATAAGAAGTGATGTTATAACATTAGCTTTAATTAATAAATTGAGATCTAACCAAATTTTACACGCAAGCATTTTTAATATAAGAAAAGTGCAATGGAAGCGTGTTTTTGTATAAAAAAAGACTTGAAAAATATGCGGATCTGCTCTCAGGGGCAAAAAAGAGTCTGTGATTGATTTGCAGACGCCAATCTGTACTGTAGGTCTGTCGCTGCGCTCTTTTTCTTAATACACTTACCTATAGGATGTAAAATAACTTGTTAATATTGAGCATTTCGATTTATTTTAAATTACATTTTATTAAAGGCTTTGTGTTCAAATGGAAATAAATAATATATGCGTATGACGTCTGACACTTTATAAGTGTGGGACGTAACTCTGACCGCAGGTACAGTAGGCTACATTAAAATGATTAACGTGACGAATAACCTTTCTCGATATATGGACTATCCAATACGATAAGAGAACCAATAGTTCTAGGGAATAGTGTGTGCAAACAAATAAAATCTTCAGTTTTATAATATTATTATAATAATATAGAGATTAGAACTAAAATTAAGTAAGTGTAAGGTTTTAAGAACTTTATACTTTCAAATGTTTCAATATTTCAAAATAAAGTAAAGACGATACACGTAAGATATAAAAGCTTATTAAAGAAGAAACAAACTTTAACTTTGAATAGATTTTGACGTGATCTAATTATTATGACGTGTTTAAGATATATTATAAAACAATATAACTTAATTAATTTGTGATTATGCTAAATACCAGTAAAAAACCTATTCTAAGATCCAATGATGAGTTCCCACAAATTTACTTTTTGCGTTAAATCACTTTAATTTTGAGGGTACCGTACATTGTCGTCGTGTGTTCTCCTTACAACGTAACATAGGCAAAAGGATTTAAAATACTTAACTGAATTAAATTAAAAGTTTTTATTAAAATTAAATTAGAAAATTGAGGCCAGTCGTGGCGCAGAGGCACAAAGTGTGACTGTAAAATCGACTGGTTGTGGGTTTGATTCCCACTCGAGGAAATGAAATATTTATTTACATTTATATTTTCATTTCTTCGCTCTCCGCCACTTAAAACGCAATGCCTCTAAAAGAACAAAAACTAAAACTGAGTGTCTTAACACTAGGTTCCCTCTGCCTACCCTACTGTGTGCGGGATTCAGCGTGAAGCAGAAAAAACTAAATTAACTGTGTATAGCACTTTGTACCTATACATAAAAATGTACCATTACAGAATGACTAATAGACAACACACTGGATTCGATATTTTACAAAATGACCCGAAGGCACCCAATATTTCTTACGTTTCGTCGTAGCGCAGCAGCACAGAGTCTCTTTGTAAATGCAACAGTTGTGGGAGCTTAGTATTTTTCTATCTTCGATCTGTTAACAGGACGGAACGCAGCATTGAAGTCCACGTCTGGACCACAATGTCTCGAAAATCTCGAATGTCTCGAAAATCTCGACATTGAGGGGTGCATAAGGAGTGTCTAACACTAGATTCCCTTTGCCTACCTAGTTAATAGCGGGATACAGCATGAAACCAGTTAACTTTTATTAATTTCGTATTATGTATATGTAGATGATCCTTGTTCAAAAGTTACTCTCACCATATTTATCCAGTGTAAGAGGCTATAATACGACGGTTTACTTACACTGTTTGCACAAAAAATTGCCAATTTCAATGTTTTATGGCCGTTCCGTGACTAAACAATGGGTTCTTTAAATTAGCGTATGATTATGATAGAAAAATATATGAAAATAATTTTATTTTGAATATAATTAGTTTTGAATTGAAAGTTTTATTCTATTTTCATGTGACGTTGAGTTCCGCCACTCAATGTGTAATGTGAAATTTGCTCAGAAATAGGAGAGTGGTTTTGATATTAGGTTCTTCACTCCTACGTAAAAAGTGGAGAAAGGAGTGTTTCGCCACTAGGTAATTCATGTCTGCATATAATGAATACAGCGTGAATTTAAAATTATTATTGTACTTTGTACCTAAAACTATTATAAAACAATAAAGATACTACTACTTAACACATTGGCTTTTAATTTTTCATACTGTCTGTTGTTAATGTCTTAACAATAGGATCACTTTGTACACCTTGTTATATGTAAGTCAAAACGTGAAGTTTTAGTTAGTATTGATTTATCAGAAAAAAAAACAGTAAATAAAAACAATATTTTTTGTTGTGAAACAAAAATGGTAAGCACAGTTATGTATTTACTATTAAAAAAAAGTTATATTTCATTTTTCTCTGAAAGAAATCAAATTAGAATTTGTCTTATAAAACACAAACTTCCAATAGTAAATCAAGTATAAAAATAAAATTATCTATGTAACTTATTAGCTATAAGTCAAGCCTATTTGATTTTATCATGCATCAAGCAGGAGGCTGTCTCTATTCTTCATCACACCGTAATTGGTAGCTCGTTGTCGACTATATGGCGTTCTTAGTTCACAGAATAGAAATATCAGTAAATAACTGCTATTTAAAAATAGTTTTGCAACCGCTTAAAACACTGTTTAGTAGCGGAAATCGATTGTTACCAGCGAAAATATAAAACTTATTCGTTCTCGTAACTTCCCGATTGGAAATCGAATCAACCACCGCTGTATTTATAGTCTGACGCTGTGCACTGTGCCACGACGGCCTCGTTTAAACTAATAATTAAATTATAATTAAAAATAGGTATTGAATTTTTACTTCCTATACACATTTCTTATAATTTTGCTGCACAAGGAAAAAGTATAGAACCTGGTCGGTTTCCAGGAGGAGCGGGTTCAAATTTTTATACATTTTCTAAATAAGTATATCGTATAGAGTCAAATTATTATGTTCTTCAATTCAAGCCTATTTTTTTAAAAACTTAAACTGGAGAACACTTAATGGGGTTAAATTCAGGGTTGCTCTTTGGTTACTTCTACCTGACATTAATCCCGGCTTGTGTTGTTAGGGTCTGCCTTTCGACGCATCCTCGTTGGTCAGTCAAATTGGCAACATCCAATCTATCGGCGTTGATTTAATGTTTTAAAGAATAAATATATAAATTATACTAAAAATAAGTTATTCTCTTTTTAGGGGGGTAAGCAAATAAAACTTGGTGTTAGGTATCCATTATTTTTTTGTTCTCTTAATTTAAATAAAGGAAAAAAATGTAACACTATAGTTGCATAGTTCATACAATGTTTACTGTAATGGTGTAACACGCCATATTTACTAGCATTATTTTAGTCTGTGGCAAGTGTGAACATTAATTAATTTTAGACCTACCTGCGAAGCGTTGGATGTAGGTCGTGCAATCTTGAGATCCGATTAGTTGGGTAAAAATGATAGCCTGATTGGATCTCGATCAGGCCTATTGTGTCAATGTGTTATTGAGTGCTTAGATTATATATAATATTTATATTGCAGGTTAAAATATAAAAAATAAATTAGCTTCACGCTGTATCCCGCACACAGCAGGGTAGGCAGAGGGAACCTAGTGTTAAGATACTCCGTTCCCCACTTTCTGCCGAATTCTGGAGGCATTGCGTGTTGAGTGGCAGAACTCAACGCCGCGCTTAACCTCGACACCAGAGCGAAGAAATGGAAATATAAATTTAAGTAAATATTTCATCTCCTCGAGTGGGGATCGAACCCACAACCGGTCGGTTTTGCAGTCACACCTCGTGCCGCTGCGCCACGACCGGCCTCCAGGTTAAAATATGAGAGAAATATTTAAAAAAAACTTATGTAGGAAGTAGTGATAATGGGGCAAGGCTGTCAAGCGTCTCAAGTTTAAGCGTAAGAAAGCAGAGAATGGAGTGTCTTGTCACTAGGTTCTCTATCCCTCATCACATTTAAGTGTGGATAGTAGCGGATAAACTGAAGAAGTATTACTTATAGAATCATAGCAGCATTTTTATGCATTTGTCGTGGGTTTGATAAGCAATAATATTTATATTCAACTTCTCGGATTTGTCGGAGTTAGGAAAAACGGCCATTCCGCCACTTTACTTTCAATGTCTTAAATTAAGTGGAACGTGGATAGTAGAGAAGAGCAGAGAGATAGAGAGTATTTTCGGCTGAATATTTTCTCCGTAATTGATTGTAACATATCACATTTTAGTATCTACCTTTATACAACAAAATTTTAGGCCAATCGTGGCGCAGCGGCACAAAGTGTGACTGTAAAATAAACTGGCTGTGGGTTCGATCCCCACTTGATAAAATGAAATATGTGTTTAAATTTATATTTTCATTTCTTCGCTCTGGTGTCGAGGGGAAAGCGCGGCGTTGAGTTCTGCCACTTAGTACGCAGTGCCTCCAGAATTCGGCAGAAAGTGGGGAACGGAGTGTATTACACTAAGGTTCCCTCTGCTTATCCAGCTGTGTGAGGGATACAGCGTGAAGCTGATTTGATTTTAGGTTCTGTTACATTTTAGTATTTATCTTTATACCACAAGATCCGGTGTTTAACAAAGTCTTTACCTTCCAAAATATGGGCATCATAAACAGCAACGGCTCGTCCGTTGCTGATATACAAGTCAATTAAATCTCGTAAGTATGGAGACCTTATTGTCTCTCGTTGTCAAGGTCATTATTGAAATGAAAAAGATGGTGCTAGCGAAGGACGCTTCGAGGGTCATGGGCAGAATTTCGTATCGGACCTTCCATATTAAATGAGCTCGGCATCAAACAGCGGTTATTTAGTTATATATATAGCGTTTAACGAGTTTATATTATACAAATTCGATTGGAATAAAGCTGTTTGGTCTCGAGAAGTCACAATCACTTATTGAAAGCCTTGTTGTCCAAGGGAAGGAAGGAAAGAGAAGAAAGTAGAAGGCCCTAGGGCACGCTTAAGGCCAACAATAAACCAAATAAAGCTGCTATGGTGGACGAGTCAAAAGTCAAAAAAGTGAAGTTCTCGACGTCCGTTCTACGAAGAATAATTCAGAGGAGAAGTTTTATCTCTATAATATTATCTTCAAAACAATACTGGTATGTATATTCAGTAGCTAGTACATATATATAAGTCATGAAACGCGCTTAGAAATAAATATTTTTGGTTTTAAAACTAAGATTATGATACCCATATTATTGAAGTGCATTAAAAATAACTATTCCGCCATCTGGGATGGCCAACCATATTGAATTTAGAATGACGTCACACACCATATCATGTATACAAAATTTCAGCGCAGCCAGTTGATGACATCTACCTCTAAATTGAGTTCAAAGATTCTACCCAAACCTATATACATACATACCTTGCAAGTTAAATAAAAACATAAATAATTTCGACTTACTATATATACCCAAGACCGATTTTAATTAAAAAAAAATAATATTCCAAAACAAAACGGTAGAACTATTAATATTAAATGATTTCGAGCGAACGCTGTTTTATGAAATATTTTTTAAATCAAAACTTGTAATTACTGCCGCTGCAAAAAAATCTCAGTTTGCAAAGCAGATTAATTAAGGTACCGATCGGAATTGTGACTTCGTTTTCGTTTTCAGGCGCCGCTGTTTACGTTATCGAGTCATTGCTGGTGTTTACTGAGCTGATTACTTTATTTAAAAAAAAATCAGATTCACGTTGTATTCCTCACACAGCAGGGTAGGCAGAGGGAACCTAGAATTAGGTTCCGTTTCCATTTGCCGACATATTCTGGAGGTACTGCGTGTTGAGTGGCCTCATTTTGCCTTTTTCTTAATCTTTATTTTGCTTATAATTTAAATTAATTTGTAACTGCAATATATAATTAGACTAATCTTTAAGCGTGGTTTTTTTTATTAGTTTAGTGCTTATTGATGAATAAATAATTTCCTTGGATCTCATTTAATTGGTTCTCCCGAGTGGTAAAAATGTTATAGAGATAAATTTACATCTTCTTCGTATTCTCTTCGTACTCTTCGTAGAACGGTCGTGGAGAACATGCTATTTTACACGTCCACCATAGCAGCTTTATTTGGTCAGTGGACGCATTGTGGACCTTACGGGTGGTCTAGTGCCTTCTACCTTCCATTGGACAACAAGGCTTTCAATAAGTGATGGTGACTTCTCGAGACCAAACAGCTTTACTCCAATCATTTAGGTACTCTAAGTGCACTTGATGACTTCTGTATCAATCAATATATGGAAGTCGTCAAGCATATAGTTTGACTATAATATGAAGGTTGTAGGTTCGATTTCCATTCGGGTATGTAAATTATTGTTTATTAATGTTTTCATTTCGTCTCTCTAGTACCTACCGAGGTAAAAGTGAGACGTTGAGTTCCGCCACTTAACTCGCAATGCCTCGAAAATTGGACAGAAAGTTTGGAATATGGCCTAAATACTAGAGGGATGTCCTTTCTCTACCCTTCTTTATGTAGGATACAGCGTGAAGCTGAAATAAAAAAAAAATATATAAAATTAATAAAAAATATAGTTCAACTGTGAATAATTAGCTTCAATCACAACTCACTGGCACACATAAGTATAAGTTGAAAAGGTCACGATAATTATCAAAAAAAATAAAATAACAAGCACAAAAACAGACCAACCGTAAAGTTGACTCGAGCGCTTACACGAAGGATTTCTTTCAGTCACGAACGCTTTAATTGTACTGAAATCCAGTAATTAGAGCACTGCCAATTAGTTCATAAAGAAGTTATAATTAAATTCTTTTTAAACTCTCGCTGAATATGCAAGGCATATACGAAATGCCGTTCTTATTTTAATTTCGTGTTTTATTTATTATTTTGATGAGGCCGGTCGTGGCGCAGCGGCACGAGGTGTGACTGTAAAACCGACTGGTTGTGGGTTCGATCCCCACTCGAGGAGATGAAATATTTACTTAAATTTATATTTCCATTTCTTCGCTCTGGTGTCGAGGTTAAGCGCGGCGTTGAGTTCTGCCACTCAACATGCAATGCCTCCAGAATTCGGCAGAAAGTGGGGAACGGAAGTGTCTTAACACTAGGTTCCCTCTGCCTACACTGCAGTGTGCGGTATACAGCGTGAAGCTGATAATTTATTATTTTTATGCCTGACTTATTTTTTGAAAGTTTTTTTTTCAATCTTTTAAAGTTATAATTGAGTACACTTGGAGATTATCATGAAAAATCTATATTGTGAAACTCTTTTGTTGTTGTCTCACTGTTAGACGAAGCAAACCAAACACCGGGATTTAGAAATTTGTTATTTTAGAGAGTGTATGAGAAAGAAAATTAGAAGAAAAAAGTGATGTACTTTTTTTGTATGAATTATTATTAGTAAAACGCCATTATGGTTTTATTTGAGGCCAGTCGTAGCGCAGCGGCACGAAGTGTGACTGTAAAACCGACTGGTTGTTGGTTCAATCCCCACTCGTGGAGATGAAATATTTACTTAAATTTATATTTCCATTTCTTCGCTCTGGTGTCGAGGCTAAGCGCGGCGTTGAGTTCTACCACTCAACACGCAACGCCTCCAGAATTCGGCAGAAAGTGGGGAACGGAGTGTCTTAACACTAGGTTCCCTCTGCCTACCCTGCTGTGTGCTTTTATTGCAGCGTGATTTTATTTTTATTTTCATTATGGTTTTTGAAATAATAAGAATATTTCTCAGTGGCATGTTATTGTCTACTGAAGTTAGAATCTTCAGAAAGTAATTTACGATTTCATATGTTTAGAATGTTATTAATGGCAATTAAAAATCTTACATTTCTTTTATACAGACAAATATTAATCATTATCATAATATATAACACCAACTAATATATAAATATTATATACTCCATACGTTTCCTAGTTCTGCAAAGTGTCTTGAAAAAAAAAATAGTACAATCCCATAGTAAAGCTTACAGGAATTAATCGGGAACACGAAACCGCCAATTTAGGCAAGTTGCAGTTTGTTGCGGACACTGATTTGCATTTCAAAGCTGACCGCTGACGTTACGCTCAAATCACCCAAAATGTTACTGTAAATGGTTTTTTATTTAGAAGTTTTTCTGTAGAAAAAAATTTTTTTTAGAGTATCGTTAAACTATAGTTTCGGTCTGCTAGCTTTTTTTGCTGAACCAATTTTGATGGTATTTGAGATTTGTATAAATTTGATTCTATTTTGAATATATTTTAGGGTCCAATCTTATAGCAATATTTAGAGAAAATAAATTTTATTTAAATATGTTATTTTGCATCTTGTGTACAATATTTTTTGAAAGATTAACATTATTATAATTCAAATTAAGCCCGTTACGGCTCAGTGGGGCAGATCATTCAGAATCTAAAACAGTAAAAGCGATGCTTGTGAGTTAACCCCCACTTGGGTTTATTTTTATACAACAATGCCGACACTCCACATATAACGGTGCGAATTAGGCCACTAAGTAAAGAATGGAGTGTCTTGTCACTCAATGCCCTGTGCCTTTCTTGCGGAATAAAATGTAAAGCTAAAAAAATGGATATAATAGATATAGTACATATACCTCTTACGTAATTTAATTCAGTCAATTAAATTAAATGGACTATTTGCATGTGTTTATTATTATTCAACTAATTTTGCGATTTGCTAATTTGTAAACTTTAAGCTGGAAATAATTTGGCTGCGAAACGACAAAAGTTTCAGTAGAATTAAACGTATTACTTAAATGTTCTCTGAGCAAAAACTCCTCATTACATTGAAAGAGAAAGAACCGGCGATATAGCAAATTTCACTGTACATAAGTTGTAGATTCGATTCCTATTCGGGGAAATAAATAATTGTCATTTTCTCGATGAGTTCCATCACATAACACCATAACACGTCTCCAAAGTTGGGCGGTGCATGGGGCAGTCAACACGCAATGACTCTAGAATTCGGCCGAAAGTGGGAAACGAAGTGTCTTAACACTAGGTTCCCTCTGTCTACCCTGTTGCGTGCGGGATAGAGCGTGAAGCTGATTAATTTTTATCTAAAATTTTTACAATATGTCAAATAAAGACACCTCCCACCAAAAGTTTTAAGTGTACTTTCAAACTATGTTGCATAGAGTTATTTAAGAGGAAAAGCCACTACTTCACGCTGGTTTTAAATGTCGGGGATGGTGACGATCAGGTCGAGTCTGCCCATGCGTGTTATCATTGCTGGCGACGTGACTCTACCACACGTACTTTAGTCGCCTCTTACGACACCACCAGTACCGGGATCACATGGCACAAACGGCATTTTATATTATAATAAGTCCAAATAATATAAAATATATAAAAAAATACAATGTTTATCCGTAAAAAAATTGCCACAGAAACTAAATAATCCATAGACCATTACTATCTATAACAAAATTAAAAAAAAAAATAATAAAGAGTCCCTACCCCGAGCCATTTTTTCGTGTAAGAATGTGTGGAATATTACCTCCTTGCATCAGAGATTGCCCACGTAGCGTCGTTGAAACAAAGCGCTTCTTGAGGAGCCTAGAAGTCGTTAGGTCGCTTCATGGCTTGTGAAAAGCATTTTTTTTAATTTTTCACAGCCTTTCTCTATACTTTTAAGCCACGTGTGATATTTTAGTTAGAAATTAGCTAAAAAGTTTACTTAAATATTTGAAAAACGTACTTACCAATTGTTATAGCAGATTTGTTAGATAAAAAAGTGTCTATGATATTTTTCCTTTCTTAAAAGTATTTTTGAAAGTAATCATTGGAATTTGTACTTCGGTAATAATTATCATTTTCCTGTTTTCCTTATTTCTGTATCATTTATTCATATATGAAAGAATACTAACATGTTATGTTTCCTCACAAAGAATAGTAATATTTAAAGAAGATATTGTCAAAATTATTAAATGAAACTTTTTCTTTTAATTCGAAAGCGAAGGTTGTGCACTCTTGATACTGTTTCGATACCCTCTCCAGAGACAAGAAAAAGCGCGGTATTGAGTTCCACCAATTAACACGTAATGTATTGAAAATTAGGCGGAAAGTGGAGAACGGTGAGTTTCAACAATAAGTTCCATAAGCCTATCCTGCTATATGCGGGATACAGCGTGAAACCTTAACATTTTATTTAGTGAAAAAAATGACCAATTCTTTGAACAATTTACTTTCCACATGAATTGTGAAGTGTTTAATGGGGGTGAAAAGTGCACCTGGCGAATGTTCACGAAAAAAATGAAATTCTGACACGAACGCCAATCAACGTCCAATTTTACCCCTAATTTCTTTAACGGGTGTTCGGTTGATATAATCGTTGGAAATTCCTTATATCTGTAGAGCTTAAATGGCTTTTTTTTGCTCTTTATTTTTGGGCTTCCCTTTCCTTTCTTAATTTGCTTAGTATGTTTAATTAATCACTATTCCGGATACAGCAATACAGGTAAAGGTGCTAAAAGTTACGACACTCCATTTTACCCTGCTTTGTACGGCATGCAGTGTGAACGTACAAAAAATTTATAGGAAGACAATTAAGCCTCGGCATAAAGTAGAGAACGGAGTATTTTGATATCAAATTATCTCTTCTTATCCTATTTAGTGCGGTATAAAACGTAAAGCTGCAACTACATTATTATAGTTTACACGTCAAATATTTATAACAATAAAATAAAATTTAAAAAAAAAACAACTTTTAGTTTTTAAAATGATTGCGAATAGGTACCATGGATTAAATCCACCTCTTTTCACGCTCGTGCCTCTGTATTGTGCAGTTAGCACACAGCGTGAAAATTACAGTTACAGTGTAAAAATATAAGCTTGATTTTTTTAAATATGATACATGTAAAAGAAACAATCAAGCGTATAGGCGGAGGAAACGTATAATTAAGATGACCCCCTCACTAGCGTGTGTGGAGTGACTGTAAATGCGAAAGGTTCGATTCTCGCTCGAGGAAATTAAATATTTTATTTTAATATTAATGTCTATGACTAATAAAAAAGCGCGGCGTTGAGTTCCGTCACTCAACTCGCAATGCCTCCAGAAATTAGCGGAAAATGGGGAACGGAGTGTTTTAACACTAGGTTCCCTCTGCCTACTCTGCTGTGTGCTGGATACAACGTGAAGCTGAAAAAATATATGTATATTGTTCTTTATTCTTTTGTTAAATTTTAAAATAATTCATATTCATGACCATCAAAGTTAGCAAAAGTTGTTTGCTACATCAACTTTTGAAGCTTGTGGTTTCTCTTTAATAAACGTTGCAACTTATGTTTGAATTCGGCGAAAATTTTCTTTAAATTTTAAATTTTCAGATATATTTCACTTAGTAAGAAATATAAAAAATATTGTTGCTAAATAAAATAATTAAGTTTAAAAGAACTAGGTTTATACCTAGTTCTTTTAAACTTAATTATTCGGCAGAAAGTAGGTTTTCATGCATTTTATAGCAATATTTTTTTAGTAATAAAAATGCTTTGGAAGAATATCGAACCTGATAGAATCAGCTTCATGCTGTATCCCGCACACTGCAAGGCAGGCAGAGGGAACCTAGTATTAAGACACTCCGTTCCCCACTTTCTGCCGAATTCTGGAGGCATTGCGTGTTGAGTGGCAAAACTCAACGCCGCGCTTTGCGTTGACACCAGATCGAAGAAATGGAAATATAAATTTAAGTAAATATTTCATCTCCTAGAGTGGGGATCGAACCAACAACTGGCCGTTTTTACAGTCACACTTTGTGCCGTTGCGCCACGACTGGCCTCAGAAAAAGAATACACAAAAAACAATATATTATATTTACACTCTAAATCATACTGACTTTCCTACTCTATGCGGTTAAACTAGCTAGATACATTCATTTTAGATCTATTGTCTAACTCATACATACATACCTTGATATATTTGTACATGTATGTGTGAGTATGTATGTGTGTGTGTGTGCAATCTACATACAGTATTGTAGGGACGTGTAAACGGCAACCTCTCTTCAGTCTATTGTTCTATTCATTAGAGGTAGGATGGAGACAGATGTAATGTATTAACTGAAATGTAATGATCATTATCATTAACTAAACCTATAATATTGGTAAAAAAATTAATACTGATTTTTTCTCTCATCTCCATTATCTCATAGATGAGAGTGAGAATCATCTTTAAATCATTCAACTGAACGGAATATCGATTATTGCCTAAATTCGAGAAATATTTTAGTTGAATGACATGACTCTATGGAGTTTCTTTTTTTACCAGAATGACTACTCAAAACCAGTGCGTAGAAATGAAAGTGTAAATGTAAATAAATATTTCATTTCCTCGAGTGGGGATCGAACCCACAACCAGTCGATGTTACAGTCACATTGCGCTACGACTGGCCTGACTGTTCATTACTGATTACTATAATTGTTAAAAATAATTTTAGGTCACCGTTTCTTCACAATGCATCCCGCATATACCAGTGTATATAGGTAAAATATTCCGTTCTACACTCTCCGCCTATCCAAACCCACAATCACCATGTTTACATGTCGCTGTTCCACAGCGCTACGATGACCTTTACCTATTTTTTGTTATCTATATATATAATTTTCATTGGTTGCGTGGAACTTGACGTTTTTTGTTTTTTTTTTTTCATATGGCAAATACACCACAATTCGACCAGAATCTCTTTAGATAAAAAAAAAATAATAAAATAGCTTCACGCTGTATCCCGCACACAGCAGGATAGGCAGAGGGAACCTAGTGTTAAGACACTCCGTTCCCCACTTTCTGCCGAATTCTGGAGGCATTGCGTGTTGAGTGGCAGAACTCAACGCCGCGCTTAACCTCGACACCAGGGCGAAGAAATGGAAATATAAATTTAAGTAAATATTTCATCTCCCCGAGTGGGGATCGAACCCACAACCAGTCGATTTGCAGTCACACCTCGTGCCGCTGCGCCACGACCGGCCTCAAATTCTTTAGTATCATGACATATACTTTTCAAATGTATATTTAATCAAATTAAGAATCAAATGTTACATTAATATAATTTGAAATGCAAATTGACGTTTGGTCTAGTACGCTGAGCGTATAATATTCGGCCTGTTACTTCTTGAGGGCTCTTCTCAAAGCTTCACCGCTGGAATATTAAATATGAGGAACAGAACCTTTTCTAAGAATTATGGTTAAAGTTTTGATTTAATGTGTTTTATATAGATAAAATTGTAGTGTCGTATTACAGATAATATAAAAATTACGATTTTTTTTCAAGTACTTATAGTTTCATTTAAACTATAATTAAATATAAACAAATAATTTAAAAATTTATATGAAATATATATGAAAGACAGACGTCTTTCTTTTCGTCCGGGAAAATCTCCTGAACGGCTAAACCGATTTTAATGGGACTTTCGCTGATCGATTTCGACAGATATAGGTTATAGAGCAAATTTTGGGGTACGTTACCTGAAGTATGGGATTTACGCGGGAGACCCGACAGGTTTTGCGAATAAAATCAAATATAATCCAATTTACATATTTTTTTTATAAATATACTTAAATAAATAAATAAAAAGAAGCGGCGGCCTCTAGTATTACTATAAACAAGCCGCCGCTTCAGTAGTTGCTAAACAAATGCAATATCCAACGCAGCTATGACAGAATCGTTTTAGCTTGGACCGTCCGCCAAAGCATTTTGTACGTGACTGTAGAGGCAAAGGGTGTATAACTAAATTATTTACGGTATCCGTAGTACGTGGCTTTTGTCAGTATATAGAACAGCAATATTATTCAATGTATGAAGATAGTTGTAATTTTTTTCTTAATTTTGTATTTTTTCTAAGGAAAGTTTAGGGTTAACGTAGGTAACCTTCAAAAAATTTTAACTCGATCATTTTCCATATTTTTTTTGTATAAGTTGTGGCACAGGAGCACAAGTGTGTGAATGTAAACACGATTGGTTGAAGTTTCAATATCCACTTGAGAAAATACCTTGACACCAGAGCGAAGAAATGGAAATATAAATTTTAATAGAAAATATTTTTATTTAAATTTATATTTTCATTTCTTCGCTCTGGTGCCAAGGCAAAGTGCGGTGCTCTTCCTACCCTGTTGTGTTCGGGCTACAGCGTGAAGCTGATATATTTTTTATAGACAGTTCTTTTAGATGGTATTGAACACACAGCTGTCATGACTAATAACTATAACTAAATATTCTTAATTTATATACAGTACCTACTTATATATTTTCATACACTAGTTTCTGGTCGTGTTGAATGTTGAGAATCGACGCTACATTTTGTGTTAATAGAGTGAGAAAACCAAAATCGAATCCACAACCATTTCTTTAATAAGTAGACATGAATCTGAGCATCGTGGCTCAGGCTCCTACATTAAAATTTTTATATTACAAATAAATTATATTTTCTTTTAACATAATATCATAATAATTCACAAAATTCCATACCCCTACACCATTTCATGGATTACCCAAATGGAGATAGGATCCGTTTCAACTTTGAATATCTCTCGGGTCGACCCAACTTCTCTCATTAGTCCTGAATTACGCAGCCATTATAGCACATTGACAAAAATCTATTGATTTATATTAAAATATTTTATCTGTATGGACAAAATTTAAACAACCCTTAAGGGGTTAATATTTGATAAAGTTTACAAAAATGTAAAATTAAAGCTAAAAATATATCTATACAGAGATATTTTATAAGATTTCCTCAGTGTCCGGATTAGTTAAATGTAGTTTAATATAGAGTGTCTATCTCCTTAGGAAAACATAAATCTAAAATATGAGCCAAGTTCGATGTTGAGCAATTAGTAATTATCGACTTCACTAATAAAACAATCGGAGATCTATATGGGTACGGGGTTTCTCTGGCACATAAAAAGAAAAAGTTACCTATGTTCCACCTAGATACGTGTTAAAATGGGAACTGCTGCGTTTAGACAAGCCTTGAGTAGTAAGATGGACAAACCATTTAATGAAGGTGGTTGAAATCGGATGGATGCGGGAAGTCCAAGACCAAGATGGCACGGGATGAGGGAGCTCAAGTGGCTCCCAATCCGTCTTCTCATATTCTCCATCTTCTTTACTGTGTACTATTTGATCCTTTAACACCACCATATTTAAAAGAACGTTTCCATTTTTTGGGTCACTCTCATTCCCGACGAGTGGAGATTGAACACACAACCATCGCATTTACAGTCATACGCTATTCCACTTTGCCACGACGACACGCCTTTTTGTATTTTAAGCTAAAAATATTTTGGTAATTTCCGGTCTAAAGAGTAAACCAGTAAAGATAGGAACGGAGTACCTAAACACTAATGGATTAGGAGCCAAATTAAGTCAGATCTTCGTTACGTTATAAAACTTAAAAGTTCCTGTACGCATACACCCAATCGGTAAGTACTATAAGAAAATATGGAGTTTCTGTAGTGGTTAGTTTGGCAAATAAAGTACCAAAAATAGTACCTAAAAAAGGTGCTAAAAATAGTGTCTAACTTGGGTTAAATTATAAAGCTCAAAGGGACTACATCAGCTTAAATTTCAAAAATGACTAAAAAGATTTATGATGAAAAAGTGAGTGGTAAGAGAGTTAGCCCCCTAACTCTCGTACCATTCACTTTTTCATCAGACCTCGGTTGACCTTCGAAAACACAGTATCAAAGGAACTGGAGGAAGGTCACGTAAAAAGCATGAGGACCCCCCGGAGGGCATGTATGAAGAGGTTGATGATAGTGGAAGCAAAAGGAAGCAAAGAAGGTATGTAGAGACCGTAGCGTTTGGCGCTCCGATTTCTCTGACTACCCCGCTAGGAATAAAGCGTGAAGCTAGTAGTAGTAGTAAGTTATTAAAAACAACACGGCTTAGAGGAATATGGCAGGAGTCAAAACCATGCCAAGTGTCTGGTTCATTCTCCTTTACAGTCCGATTTTAGAGACTACTGAGTGGCGGAACTTAACGCCGCGCTATTCTCCCTTAAACGAAGATTATGAAATAAATGAACAAACTCTTACACAAATAGTGCCTTCACATAATAAACTCTCATAATTCATCACGTTGCTAACTTGTTACACTATTGACTTATTGGTACTAACTTATAATTCCAATAAGCTATATCGTCGTGTTGTAAAGGCTAACTTAAATGGATTTTGGCAGGCGTTCGTGTAAATATTTTGGGGAACGGTCACTAAGTGGAGCACTAGTATTGTGCTAGTTGTACGGCTTTATATCTGATTGGTATTTTGAAATGCCAATTATATTGATTATGTAATTTTGTCGCCATTCGTAGGGAAGTTGCACGAATGTGGAACTGCAAATACGATAGGTTGTGGGTTCGATTTCTACTCCAGGAAATGAAATATTTAATATTCCCTATAACCGTTTGTCCAGCCCAACTTTTGCTGGTTTTTCTATTGGATAGATGAATTTGCACAATCAAGGGTTGGTCCGCGCTTTATCTTTGCTTATCTCTAGGGTTGTTAGATGAAACACCTTAGGCTTAAAGAATTTATTCTCATAAAAAACATGAAGTTTTGCTTACAATGAGATACAAAAAAGATATATTACAAAACAGTACAATACAAGCCTGTGACTCCTAGAAATATACACAAAATATTAGATCTATTATAATTTAGGATATTCTGCATGCTCTAATTTAACTGACTACCTACTTACTCATTAGTCATTACAACATGTTGTTTTAATTTCTTTTTAAACACAGAAATGCTGTCACAATTCTTTATATGATTAGGTAGACTATTATAAAGCAGTACTCCATCAAACACTATTGTCTTTTTTCCTTAATTCGTTCGTACAGAAGGTAATTCAAGTTTATGTTTATTTCTTAAGTTGTGTTTGAATACTTTTTTGTTCAATTTAATATTCGATTTGATTGTGTTTGCGGTAATTTTTCTTACATGGATACAGGTGTAATGTGTATATAATTGACGTATATTTAATATTTTCGTTTTCTTATATAATTGCGTAGTTGGAGTAAGGTAAGGATATTGAAATAGTATTTTAATAATTTTATTCTGGGTCCTTTGTAACGAAATTAAGTTTGTTGGGGCAGCCGATCCCCATATTTCTATTAAATACTCTAAGTGAGATTTAACTAGGCAGTTATTTATAATTGGTAGGTAACGAGTATCAACGAAATCCTAAGCCAACTGCGTGATCCACTCTTCGAGCTTCTTCGTCTGATGTCCTAAGGTTTATAATAATATAGAATTAATAATATGTATAAGAGTAGAGTTTTTATATTTTTAAATAAATCAAAATTAGCTTCCTGCTGTATCCCGCACACAGCAGGGTAGGCAGAGGAAACCTAGTGTTAAAAAACTCCGTTTCCGTTTATATTTTTAAATGTATTTTTTATATTTATATTTAAAAAAAATATAATAGATATTGAGGCCGGTCGTGGCGCAGCGGCACGAGGTATGACTGCAAAACCGACTGGTTGTGGGTTCGATCCCCACTCGATGAGATGAAATATTTACTTAAATTTATATTTCCATTTCTTCGCTCTGGTGTCGAGGTTAAGCGCGGCGTTGAGTTCTGCCACTCAACACGCAATGCCTCTAGAATTCGGCAGAAATTGGGGAACGGGAGTGTCTTAACACTAGGTTCCCTCTGCCTACCCTGCTGTGTGCGGGATACAGCGTGAAGCCGATTTATTATAATAAATATTATACAAAAATAAAGTAGTAAAATAAGAAAAAATATTTATTTTATTATAGGTTTGGAAGAACTACTTCTTTCAAACCTATAATAAATATATATTAATAATTAAAAAATAATAAATATATATTAGTATATTAATATATATTAATAATTAATTACTCAAAGTGAGCCGATATTGGAGACAAAAATGTCTGTAAAATAAAATGTATATACATATTTTTAGTAGTATAATATTCTCAAAAGCAAAAATTTAATTAAAATTTATTGTACAAACAAACCTTTTAAGAAAAAAGTAAAGAGGCCTACAAATTTGATGAGTCACTTTATTATATTATTTTTGAAAGTAAACAATTTAATTAAGATATTCTTCGTAATATTTTTACAATGAGAAGCGTCACCTGTATGTGACGTGATACACTGAGATAACCCAGATCGTACGACATACGATTTATTAGACCTGCTACACATTGCTCTATAAGAGAATAATATAAAATTATTTAAATGTTTTTCCAGGCCAGTCGTGGCGCAGGGGCACAAAGTGTGACTGTAAAATCGACTGGTTGTGGGTTCGATGCCTACTCGAGGAAGTGAAATATTTATTTACATTTTTATTTCATTTCTTCGCTCTGATTTCGAGGCAAAGTGCGGCATTGAGTTCTGCCATTCAATACGCAATGCCTCCAGAACTCGACGGAAAGTGGGGAACGGAGTGTCCTAACACTAGATTCCCTCTGCCTACCCTGCTGTGTGCGGAATACTACAGCGTGAAGCTAATTTTTTTAAATTTAATTTTTAATTTCTTAAATATATTTTAGAGTTTCACGCTGTATCCCGCATTAAGCAGGGCAGGCGGAGGAAATTTATTTTTCAGACACTCCATTTTCCACTTCTCGCCCAATTTCAGAGTTGGCACGAAGCGTCACCTTAACAATTACATAATTAAAAGTTTAAAATTTATTTTCTAAAGTGCAGTGAACTATAAGAGATCTATTTGGATTTGGGCTCTACACCGGGGGTTGGATAACGAACCTCTTTGTACTTGAATGACGGCGCTCTTTCGTATTCATACCTTACGAGTTTTCACTATGTGTGGGGTTATATGAAAAATTTACAAGCTAAAAGCGATTTTATAAGATTTTACATGATTTTCTTTTAAGTAAAAAATCTGGTACTTTTTATTAAAAACTAGGGGCCTACTCGTAGCTTTGTCGCATACCACCTATAGATCTTTTATTATGCTGCATTTGCAACAGATTGATTATATAAGTTATACATTTAATAATTTTTCATAATTCTGCTACTAATTAAGCTCTACGTCGATTTATAGATGTCGATAAAAGAAGATATACCTGATAGTATACATTAGGTACCTACATCTCCAATATATAGTCTACGAAGGCGCCTAGAGGTAACCTGACTGAGGGCACTCGAACCAAATCGCAAGTCATTTTATTCCAAATATATATATTTGGTCGTAATGGAGAGTAAGAGAATAATAAGATTTTTCTCTCATTGTACTAACTGACATTTTCCTAGAACTTTAAGAAATAATTAACAACTATAAGATAAACGTCAGTTAGAAGGTCGTCATAGCACAATAGGTATGTAAATGTAATGAAATTTTAACTAGTTTCATTTTCTTTCTCTGGTAGACCAGTGCAGTGTTGAATTCCGTCATTCAACACACAATGTCTCAAAAATACGGCAGAAGATTGAAAACAGTGTTTTTAAACTTTTTTAAAGTGTTATTTCACACTTAGGAAAGAAAAATACGTATTTAGAAAACGTATAAAAATTTGAACGCAGCGGGACTCGAACCCACGCCTCTTGGAAACCTACCAGGCCTGGTCGGTTTCCAGGAGGCGCGGGTTCGAGCCCCGCTTCGTTCAAATTTTTATACGTTTTCTAAATAAGAAAACAGAGTGTCTTAGCACTACGTTCCCTTACCAGATCCTGATACGCGAGAAACAGCGTGAAGCTTATACCTTGAACCGCAGCAGTTCTTCACTCGCCCAATGACCTCCATGAATGAGCCTTGAGTTAGCGAATGATAGAATGCACTCTCGCCACTGAGACACAAAAAGTGCATACATAACTTAACCCTTTGACACACGGACTATTTTACTACAGCACGATATTTTAATATATTTGATGGGTTGAAACGTATGCAGAATACCTTCTTTCTAAAAGCCTCGCTCGTTCGAAAGTGGTTAATATGCAGTAGGCTTAATATATTAAATTATATGAGTGACCCTATATTGTAATGAAAATTTCTTGATGAATAGAAGATTTTACAGTCACAGTCTGAAAAATTTATTAATAGTTAACTTAGATTAAAGACAATAGTATTGGAACGTGAAGGGCTTTGATGTGCAGCAAATATTTTGCAAATTATTTCATTTCTTATGAAGGAATAATAGAGACTCTATCGTGGTAAAGAGGCGCAGCGTTTATAAACGCGACGGTTGTGGGTTTGGTTTCCATTCGGGGCAGTAAATTGTTTTACTTTTTGAGAAACGGAGCATATTAACATTGGATTCATACAGCGTGAAGCTATACCTATCTACGAGTACGTAACGTCAATGGACCAAAATATATATATTTTCAGAACGTTTTACTATTTTACTGGTGTCTTTTAATTCGAGTCTTTTACAAGTGTTAGGTGTTGAACTTTAAATAACACTTAATTTTTATAATAAAAATATTTCTAAAGCAATATTAAACAAAGAAAAGTGTTTATAAAACATAAAAAAGTAAGCTCATCGCCGCGGTAATGAAGTTTTAAAAGTTAATTAAGTGGACATGGTATTGGAAAACTTATTAGACTGGAGGGCTTGTAAAGAAGAATGCTTTATTTCTATCTATATAACCTATGTTGTATAAACTGTTGTATTTGGAAAATATGTTGTAATTATATATTTGTTATGAAATACAAGTATGTCGTCGCCCGAAATTAGAAAAACTCGATACTCAAAAGTCAGTTTTTTATTTTTCTATCAAGCCACTACTGTAAAATTATTTTATGTATAAAAAAATCTACTCCATGCTGTATCCTGCACTCAGCAGGATAGGCAGAGAGAACCTAGTCTTAAGACACTCTGTTCCCCACTTTCCGCCGAATTCTGGATCCTTAATGTTTAGTAGTTTAAATAATAAAAAAAAACATTTTAAAATTTAAGTTATACGTAAATTATACATAAGCTTAATTTAAAAAAAAATAGATTCAACACAGATTAAGGGAACGTATCAGCATAATACACCGATGTATCCAAAGTTGTTAAACTTTCTCACCAAATTCCATTTCATATTATAATATGGGTTACAAGTTTGGCTGACCCTAATCAAATGGGTAATTAAACCGCCTAACGAATCTTGTCTCCCCAAAGACCTTTACTCGTTAAGGTACGAATTTGTTATTAAAATTTGGACATTGTTGTAAAAAAATTTTTTTTTTTTTAAAAATAAAAAATAAATCAGCTTCACGCTGTATCCCGCATACTGCAGGGTAAGTAGAGGCAACCTAGTGTTAAGACTCTTGGTTTCCCCATTTTCTGCTGAATTCTGGAGACATTGCATGTTGAGTGGCAGAACTCAACGCCGCACTTGTCCTCGACACCAGACCGAAGAAATGGAAATATAAATTTAATTAAATATTTCATGTACTAGAGTGGGGATCGAACCCACAACCAGTCGGTTTTACAGTCACACTTTGTGCCCCTGCGCCATGACTGACCTGGCCTGGCTTTACTTTCATGCTTTTCCTGAATTTTGCAGGGTATGCTTACCCTAGAGATCCTAATGAAGAAACTTCTGCGAAGACACTTTTGGCAAAATTTTCGAAACATTGCTTATTGAGTTGTAAATTAAATTAATTTAAACATTGATCATAAAGTGTATAGAATCTATACCTATCTCAGTTATAGTCATATCCTGTACCACTGTACCTCACAATCTATATATTATACAATATGTTTTATCTTCAAAAGCTCCCGCTAGAGACGCAGAACGGTGTCGTTGCAACATAATTTATGTGATTTTCTCGCTAATTATAAGAAAATGAGATGTCCCATAGTAATTGCTGTAATATTTATTTTATTTAGTATAGTGAAAATGTAATATAATGCATTGCGTATATTTACTCTTTCGCCAAGTAAAATAAAGAAAATAGGAATCTTCTGAAACATTAAAGAAGGATTTGAGGAGGCTTCAAGAACCACATAAAGAAGAACTATTATCCTATTTGACCACTCTGCCTATCCTACTATGTAAGTGACATCCTTGTGGCACATGGGGCACAAGGGTGTCACTTACATAGTAGTAAAAACACACGTTTTGCCTTGGTGATGAACTTGACGCCATTCTTGAAATTAAAATTCGGAGCTGCACGCTGCTGTTTCTTGTTTATGCGGAAGGCGACTAGTATGGAAACCGCAAGTGGGAAGGGGCACGAAGTGACATTTAGTTTCTAATGCGCACACGGGCATACAAACCTATGGACGCGGTGACAGTTGCGTCAGGGGTGTGTTGCCATCCCCCGCGGACAAAAAGTCACCCAATTGTCACGTATCCAAATGCGTGCACCTTCATTTAGGGTGATGTACACGGTGACAGTGACGCAACAGTCACGGTGACAAAAGTCACCAATGCGCGCTATACCTAATAATTAAAGGAATTTTATTACTAGTACACAGCGAAATAATAAGAATAGAACTTACCAAATAGCGTAGCCCTCTAGTACTAAGTAACAAAATCAATAAATCAAATAAATCAACTTCACGCTGTATCCCGCACATAGCAGTGTAGGCAGAGGGCTATTGTTAAGACACTCCGTTCTCTTACTCACCTTCCGTCGAATTCTGAAGGCATTGCTGTTGAGTGGCGGATCTCAACCCCGCGTTTTATTTACCTCGACACTAGAGCGAAGTAATGAAAATGTAAATTTAAATAAATATTTCATTTTCTCGAGTGGGGATCGAACCAACAACCAGTCGCGTTAACAAGTACACTTTGTCACACACCCCTGCGTTACGACTGGCCACAACTAGCCTAGTTCTAAGTAACGTGAATATAAAAAAAATATTTCTCAATTGGAAAAAGGGTGTAGGCAATTTGTATACGTATTAAATGAAATAAAAAAGAGAGCGGAACCTAAACTATAAGAAATTCTTCGAATGAGGTACACCGTTAGACAGGCCGAAAATGTAAGCATTGTTATATTTACATCTAATGTAACATTTCGGATGAATGGAATCTTCTTATTATTTTTAAGCATAACATTTAATCGAATCTAAAGAAACGCGTGGCTTCGCCCGCTTGAAGTATAGGAATATTCATTTAATAGATATATTTATGAAATTATTTTAATTTTTAAATAGGCTTAGTAAGAAAACATAAACCTAAATAAATAATATAAATCGAAAAATTATGATAAGTAAAAAATAATTACTAAAAAACTAGACAGAACCAGCTGTATTATAAAAATTAAGAATAACACTCAGTATAATCTCTATATATAATAAGACAGTAAAAATATTTTGTCTGTACATTTAGTAATTTTGACTGAAATGGATAGAGGGACACTTAAAAAGACTAATAGAAAGCAAAAAGATTTTTTTTTAATTTCTTGTCTGTCTGTCTGTCTGTCTGTCTGTCGACATATTGTTGTCCGCATTTTTCTCTGAAACTACTGAACCGATTTACTTGAAAATTTCACCAATTGCTTTGTTTTAACTCAATTTAGG
>JAATLQ010037596.1:0-58409 GCA_013421005.1 Heliconius erato x Heliconius himera | reverse complement strand
TTCGAGAAAAATTTTGTTATTTATAAATTTTTCATCCGATCGCGGCAAAATTATAAGACGCTATGAGTGACAGATGACAGCACGTCGCCACAGAGAATAGATGACGTACGTCACTGCAGAAGTGAAAGAGGAAAGTATTTCGAGGATTATTTGGTAAGTCAACCATTTATATATGCAAATAGGCGAAATTAAGAGACTGCTTCTTCAATCAACGCTGTGTGTTTCGAAGTAACATAATAGAATTCTTTTATTAAACTTATATATTGTTTTTAATAGATGCGCCGGTGTGTATGCACACGTCGCCGCAAGTTTTGGGTGCGCAATTGGAAGAAGCGTTACGTGTTCGATGCTCGGTTACGGCAAATCCACCTGATGTCACTTTCTTTTGGCAATTCAACAACAGCGGTGAAAGTCTCGATGTTTCACCTACTAAATTTGGTAAGTTGTATATTTATATAACTTTTAACGTAAAACGTTATAAAAAAGGTAATTTTACAAATACTAAATTTAGGGTGTAATATTTCTATGAAAAATCTATTTACATATGATTTTAGAAAAAAAAAGCTAACACAGCAACGTATGTAGATATAAGTAGAGAATAAAGACAACATACATTTTAATAAAAAAAATCGCACGCACTCAGCAGGGTAGGCAGAGGGAACCTAGTGTTAAGACACTCCGTTCCCCACTTTCTGCCGGATTCTGGAGGCATTGCGTGTTGAATGGCAGAAATCAACGCCGCGCTTTTTATCTACACACCAGAACGAAGAAATGGACATATAAATTTAAGTAAATATTTCACCTCCTCGAGTGGGGATCGAACCCACAACCAGTCGGTTTTACAGTCACACTTTGTGATCACAACTGATCTCATTCGTTTTAATATTTTTTGTATAATTCAAAAACCTACAACACTTGCATGAATAAACAACGTAGGTATTATTTTTACGTGCCTTCTCTATTACCATTCTAAATAGAAGCCGATCGAGTGAAATGTTAGTACAGTCACGCCACGTCACAAGACCGTAACCCTATACAAACAAGCACGTAAGAACAACAAAATCAAAAGTGACTTTGGGCTTGGGCTTTAAGTAAATCGAATAGTTCTAAAATCTAGATCTAAACGTGAAAGGGACACGTGACTCGTGATCTGAAATTAAATAGGCCATTCCGAATTAATAAGTTCCACTGTACGTCCAAAGAGAACTGGCTGTGAAACGTAAGGTTTTTTGAATGGCTGCCAACTCAAGTTTAAAGATAGTGATAAATTATTTCTAACAAAATGCATACGTTTCTAAAATACTTGTTTGCCGTGGAATGGAAACAACTGGATAAATGGGGTCACTTCTCATAATTTATGAAAACTAAGACCTGATCTTGGATCTTTTAATTGCTTTTCATTGTGGTCCGAGCTGCATTTGTGTTAGTATTGTTTATGTACGGGAGTTTTCATATTTAATGTGTTGTATGTTTTGTTCTTTTATTTATTGCACTTATGTTTGCTGTAATAAAGTATTTTTTAATGTTTTCTAGTTAGGTAGCTTTATTAATCAAATTGAATGTAGGTAAGAGGTTAGCTAGGTTCCCAGGTTACCTAGCTACCTTGTTATGCTATGTGTTAGCTAAAAAATATGAAATTGATTCATTTCGTTATTAAGAATGTAATAGAAGCGTAACATAAACATACGTTATACACAATTTGAACTTCCTTTTTAATTTTTTTGTTTAATATTATACACATAAACAACCACAGATCTACAAATAAAAACATTACATAACGTATGTAATTATTTTTTTTTATATTTTTTTACTATAAGACGGATACAATGTAAACTTTTATTTAATTTTGTCTCTAAGTTTAACTAGGACGCTGTGCGTGTACCGTGTAGCGGTACTACTCCTATATTGTGGATATATAACAACGCGGTCTAACTAATTCTAATCTATAAGCCAAGTATTGCTACCGGGTATTAAAATTCAAAGGAAGCAACTTTATCTATATAATGATTTAATGCTTTTAGTTTACGAATATTTACTAATATTGGCAAGTCGTGGCGCAGGGGCCCAAAGTGTGACTGTTAACGTGACAGAATGTGGGTTCGATTCCATTGTTTTCGTTATTCGCGATAATTAAATATTTAATATTTTTATTAATATTAAATTATCGCGAATTTGAGGCCGGTCGTGGCGCAGCGGCACGAGGTGTGACTGCAAAACCGACTGGTTGTGGGTTCGATCCCCACTCGAGGAGATGAAATATTTACTTAAATTTATATTTCCATTCCTTCGCTCTGGTGTCGAGGTTAAGCGCGGCGTTGAGTTCTGCCACTCAACACGCAATGCCTCCAGAATTCGGCAGAAAGTGGGGAATGGAGTGTCTTAACACTAGGTTCCCTCTGCCTACCCTGCTGTGTGCGGGATACAGCGTGAAGCTAATTTAATTTAATTTTAATTTATTATTTTTATTTCTTCGCTCTGGTATCGCAGTCTCTATAATCTGGCGAACAATGGGGAACGGAGAGTTTAACATAAGGTTCTCTCTGCTTATACAGCATGAAGGTAAAAAAATAAAATAATAATATGACTATTTTTGGACCATTTAAAACAGAATTTTTGAACCCTAAAAACTACGTCATGTAATACTAAAATACGAGAGGTGGGTGAAGATAAAAAGTACTGAAATAATTTTAATTTTGTATAATAGGTACCGCAAACGGCAGTACCAGCGAGTTGAGCTACAAGCCAGCAAGTGAACGCGACTACGGAGCACTCAGCTGTAGGGGAACTAATTCTGTTGGGAGGCAACTGGAACCTTGTGTATTTCAAATAGTACCGGCGTGTGAGTATATTTTTTTATATTATTTGACTTGTAGAATATATATTTTTAGTGGCAGTCAATTTTATATTTCTAGGTTAAGATAGTAACGAAGATTTCTGTAAAATTTAAATTGTGTTACTTCTGTACCTTTTATATATAATTAAATTAGTATATTTATCTTTTTTTTTTTAATAATTTTAACTAAACACTACAGACACGTGGTCCTTACTTTTTTTAAACTTTTTAATTATTATCAGCTAATCAATCAAAATCAATCTTTTTTTATCACCTTTTATTCTTATGACTGTGATGGATGTAACACGTTTAACACTACAGAAGGGTATCTTAAGATTTTTTACGTATATGAAGATCATATATTGCTTTTTTATTGCCTCTACAATACTACTGTAGAGAAAATAAAAAAAAACTTTACTATGATTGAGATGTTTGTTCGATAGTAAGTATCGAAAACTTCTATAGGGACCGTAAAAACTGTGAATACATTATAGATCCCCTACATTATAGATGGCAAATAGAGCAATAAAATCCTTTATTGTATCAAAAAAGGTAATAAAATGTAAGTATATGTATATTATAAGAAATTCTTTAGATCAATGAAAGAAATACCGGTTAAGTGCGAATTAGAATTGCCCATTTAGGCTTCCAATTTCAAGATTCTAGGTCGACGGGAAGAAGTTATAAAATTTGAAAAACTTAAGTTTGCAGGCGTTTGCATTCATTTTGTATGAAATCAACTACAAATATAAGTTTGTAATAATTGTTTTCGATGTAATACTTATAAATTTTCGTTTTTCAGATCTTTTCCCTTATTTGTATAATAAATTTCACTTTGATCCAAATTTCATAACTGTAGGTTCACGGAAAACATCCTATAGGTTTTGATTATGCGGCGAATTTCATTCAAATTTCAGCAAATTCGTTCACATAGGAGCTTGATTTTTTCTGTGTCTCTAGGGAATGATGCAAATGCTGAAATTCATATTAAATAATAAAGATGTATAGATCTTAATACTTGTATTAGTTTTAACTTGATAAGTAAACACAATTTCGAGATATATGATCTAGAGTCTAGACAGACGGACAACAAATGGTATAAAGTTTGCTTTTTACCTTCTTCTTGGGACCTGGTTCAGAACCCAAAAAACGATATTATAAAAATATATCACACCTCAAAAGAATTGAATCCAAAACTACCTTTAACATTTCCTTTATATATTAAAACCAAATTTATATACAAACATTGTAATTAAATAAATCCACCTCTATAACTAGAACGTGATTCTCCATTATATTATTATAGGTCACAGTGAAAACTCCCAGGTGCTCACCACGTGGCCATATTTCAGTATCGATTAGCTAGTTTCTTATCGTTCTATCGAAGAATTAGGGTGCGGCGGTAAACACCGGTTGTACGGACGCTAATAAAATTATTACGAAACCGACGTTATAAACCTCACCTATGTTTTTTATGATTGCTAACAATTTTGTACCATTAGGTACTGTACAAAATTTCAGTTGCTACATTGTTGCGCTAAAAGGCTGTTTTATTTTTATTTTACAATGAGGGCGTCGTCGCGGTGTGAGACGATGATTGTGAGTTCGATTCCCGTGGAGAATTTTTAATATTTTTTATTTCTGCTTTGTTAGACAAACTTCGGCGTTGCGTTCGGTTTCTTACACGTGGTCTGGAAAACTAGGCGGAAAGTGGGAAATGTAGTGTTTTTTGCTGTTTCGACTTTTTTTCTTCAGCTAGTCAAAAACTCAACCACCAAAAAGGCAATATACTTTTATAATTCACAAAATTTTGTATCACAACATTTAATGAAAAATATTTTATTATAATTTTCTTAGTACAAGAAATGAAAAATGAATATTTTTAATGACAGTCGTATTTTTCGTAATTTCAAAGACTGTTGAGTCGCTAATAGACTTGTCTTAGGTATATATTTCCAAGATGTCACTGCCATTTGACCTTTGACACTTCCTAGCTACCTATTATTGACACGGCCTAGTCCCTCCCCTGAGTTATTTATATCTTTATGAAAATAAGTAATGAAATATTATTTTTCATATTTATATAACTAAAACTATATTATATGTTTTATTTTATTCAAATTATATAGTTTATAAGGTAGTCTACTTAATATAAAGTAGAAATAAGTAGAAATCCATCGACTTATTCATATATTCATTTCTTGCTCTGGTGTCGTGGCAAATCCCGGCGTTGACTTCCGCCACTCAAAACGCAATGCCTTCTAGATTCTGCGGAAAGTATCACAGTAGGTTCCCTCTGCATATCCTGTTATTTGCGGGATACAGCGTGTAAATGAAAAAAAAAAAACTAATTTAATACCTAAGCAAAATGCACACATATAACTGCCACACCATTGAAAATATCGCCATGACGCAGCTGCAGTAAGAAATATGAGTTAGCCACGAGGTGCAACGAAGCATTCCAACCGCAACATTTAATAACCTAGTATTATATTATACTCATATAAATATGTTATTACTTATGTTTGTTTATAATTGCTAAAGCCATATTTATACTATATATTAAAAAAAATACTTATTTCACTTAACGCTGTGTTCTTAGCGGATTAGCCAGAGAGAACGGAGAGTCAAATGATACGGTCTCTGCATACCTCTTTCTCCTCGTCCACTATCATCTATCTCTTCATCATACATGTCTCAAAAAATTTTTAGTTTCGATCTAGATTTTATATAGATTTGGACTTAATAACCATATGAAGCCAATCATGGTGCAGGAGCACAAGCGTGCGGCCCGAAACGTGACAGCTTTTGGATTCGATTTCCACTCGAGGGAATGAAATATTTAATATTTACATTTCCTCGCTCTGGTAACGAGGCGAATCTCGGCGTTGAGTTCCGCCACTCAATTCACAATGCCTCCAGATTTCAATGGAAAGTTGGGAACTGAAGAGAATAGAACTTAATGGGAACGGAGTATTATAATACTAGCTTCCCAGGTTCCCTTTGCGTACCCAGCTAAGTGCGGGATACAGCGTGAAACTAAAGAAAACATATTGCTAATGCTAACATATAATTTATACATGAATATGTCTACAATGTTATTTTATTAGTTAAACACCACTATAAATTGTCAACGCGCCATATTTCAAGTCTTGACGTAGTTGTGCATTTAATTTTCATTTAGACGCGTGTTATGTGTGAATTAATTTATCCCCTTGTGGGTAAGAGATTAAAATGATTAAATTGTAAGGCATCTTGTAAAGCACCCTCTGCTCTGTGAGAGGGAAACCTTAGAATATACTTCATTTGCTTGGAATATGAAATTATTTATTACGACATGAGGCAAATTGAGATTTTTAAATTTTGAGGCCAGTCGTGGCGCAGTGGCACGAAGTGACTGTAAAACTGACTGGTTGTGGCTTCGATCCCCATACGAGGAGATGAAATATTTACTTAAATTTATACAAGTCGAGTCGAGGCAAAGAGCGGCGTTGAGTTCTGCCACTCAACACGCAATGCCTCCAGAATCCGGCAGCAAGTGGGGAACGGAGTGTCTTAACACTAGGTTCCCTCTGCCTCTTATTGTCTGATTTTAAATTTGTTTTTTTTTATAAAAAAATATTTTTTTTCTATTGTTATATTTATTTTGTATTATTCTCTTTTAGACATTCTATTTTCTATTTAGTTTTTGTATAATTTACATTTCTTTAGCAGATTTTTTAGTAGGAATATCGGAGTTTAGTTTTAGTTTTGCCATATTACATTAATAAAATTGTAACTACAAAATACACTAGTATTTTAAATAATTAATTTTAAAGAAAAAAAAAAATAAAATACCTACTTAATTTAATTATAATAAATTTTGCACATTTTAATTAAGCATAATACAATTTTAAAAACCACCTCTTTCAAACGATTCTCATAGACTCCGTGGTTTATTGATTACAAGTTTCATAGTTTAAACTATAAACTAAATGTCAGTAATTAAGGTCAAACGAAACGTTTATTTAAAGGTGAGCACCGTAAAATTGGATTGAACGAGACTAAATTGCAGCCATGATGGAACCTACTATTGGAACCGACGGAAAGTCTACACTCGTAATATATTATATCTTTCATTTAAAAAATGAGGCTAGTCATGGCGCAGCGGCACGAAGTGTGGCTGTAAAACCGACTGGTTGTAGGTTCGACTCCCACTCGAGGAGATAAAGTATTTACTTAAATTTATATTTCCATTTCTTCGCTCTGGTGTCGAGGCTAAGCGCGGCGTTGAGTTCTGCCACTCAACACGCAATGCCTCCAGAATTCGGCAGAAAGTGAGGAACGGAGGCACTTCACACTAGGTTCCCTCCACCTACCCTGCTGTGCGCGGAATACAGCGTGAAGCTGATTATTATTTTTTTAATTTTCATAATTTTGGGACAGTGCAAGCATTGTGTTACTGCTTGCGAGGACAAAAATCAACGGCAAGGGCGCTCCCGTCGTAACTCGAGTCTATGCTTGTGACCATAAACAGAGAGTTGAATTATTTATATCACCTTGAAATAAAAAAAAAAACCAATAAATTTTTTAATATTTTTTGTCACAAAATGTCTTATTGTGAATAATATTTATGAGTGATAGGGTGTCGCGGATTTTATTTTAATGAAACTTATTTTTATATATACAGTATACTTTCATATATCTATCTACCTACTTCTACAGCGCACGCGGTTAAAGTTATTCGACAGCGTACATAGCTATTGTTATTTCACTAGTTTAGGCTAAGTAAGAATGACACTGTTATGTTTTATAGCCTATAACATTCCTGAGAAATGTAGCTTTCGAACAAAACAAAAAATTATGTCCAGTGTTCCAGAGATTTTATTTTTTTAACAAACAAACAAACTCTTCCGCTTTATTATATTAGTATAGACTAGTATAGATTTAATATTTCACACAAATACTAGTGAGGACGGTCGTGGAGCACAAGCGTGTGAATGTAAACGCGACAGGTTGTAAGTTCGATTCCCACTTGAGGAAATTAAATATTTTATATTTTCCTATCTTTGCTCTGGTGTCGAGGCAAGCTGCGTATTTGAGTTCCGCCACTCAACACACTATGCCTTGAGAATTGGGTTTACATGACGTGTTGAGTGAAAGAATGAAAAGCCGAGAGAGAACTTAGCGTTTCTCAACACTAGGCTCTCTCTCTCTCTCTCTCTCTCTCTCGCTCTCTCTCTCTCTCTCTCTCTCTATATGCCTACCCTGCTAGACACATAATATAGCATAAAGCTAAAAAAATCAAATAATAGTAGGCGGCAAGGGTAAAATAATTTAACCTTCCCTAATATTCTGATTAATGCCAAAAAAAGATTGAATAGATAAAAATAGGCAATTTAGGCAAATGGAGTTTTATTCTTTCATATAATATGCTATGAAAATAAAATGTGTGGGATAATTATATTCTTTGTATTTATTTCAATAAATTATTATGAACTTTTTTTTCATCAGTATCAGTATCAATAAGTTATAAATATCAAGTTAAACTTACAAAATGGAGAAAAAATAAAATTGGAAAAGAGCACAATATTTATCTAAGTATGTATTACAGTCTAATAGTTTAGTCTAATCGTCTAATCTAATAGTCTAGTCTAATAGTCTAGTCTAATAGTCTAGTCTATTAGTCTAGTCTAATAGTCTAATCTAATAGTCTAGTCTAACAGTCTACTCTAGTAATTAGACTATATTAATCCACAAGGAAAAGCGGATGAATTTATAGCTTTTTGTAATCTGTATAACAATTTACTAATAGGAGCTTACTAGTCGGATGCGAAACTGCAAAATGTCAGCGTTTTCATTAATTACTTCAATCCAGCAGCTTTTGTTGGTTGTTGCGCAAAAACGAAAAAATGTGTTTTTTTTTATATTTAATAGTATGGATTTTTACGTTATATAAATAATAGAAGTACGTGTTATTTTAGTTTTTGACTGTAATCTAATATATTTAGAGAAAGTCGATTGAAAGAATATCATTATATTGTTAAGAACTAATGATATAATAAAAATAAAAATAAACCGAATTTAAATTGATATAAAAACAAAACAGCCAGTGTATTCAAAAAGAAAAAAAAAACTTATACTGTTATTGTTGCATACCTAACTTAAATTAAAAAGAGTCATCTCAATATGACTTTTAGTTTTAGAGACATTCGTGCACAAACATACAAACTTATACGTACACGTGCACACGTGCTTGGAAGCCTAAATGGATCATTATACTAAAATAATATCCGATTCCAATAATATTGCATACATATTTACATCATCCTCATTTTTTGAAGTCGGTTAGAAAGTACCTAAAAGTGTTATATTTAAAAATAAATAAAAATTATACAAATTTATCTCACTTTATCTCTCTCTCTCACTCTACATTCAACTCTAAATGTAACAAATATCTTTATAAAACATTCTTTTTCTCAGCTCGTCCAGCACCACCACGGAACTGTTCGCTACAGGCCGGCACTAACAGCTCTGAGGGTATCAGCTGGCTTATCATTAGATGTGTGTCGGGATACGACGGTGGACTTCCCCAATCGTTTGTCTTGGAAGCCCTCGATCCGGTGACGAGCAAAACCAAGTTTAATACTAGTGTTAATGAAACTGGTAAGTTTATATCTTATTTGTATATCGTTTCTAGTTTTCTCCTAATGTTTATGTCATGGATTAATAGAATAGAATAGAATATTAAATGTTTTCAATAAAATAGTAATATTACTATAGTGTACACTATGATTTTGATTTTGAAATAAAATTTCATACATACGAGTACATCAAATATATTACAACGAGGCCAGTCGTGGCGCATTGGCACAAAGTGTGACTGCAAAATCGATTGGTTGTGGGTGGGATCCCCACTCGAGGACATGAAATATTTATTTAAATTTATTTTTTTATTTTTTTCTTGTCTCTGGTGTGAAGGCAAAGCGTGGCGTTAAGTTCCGCCACTCAACACGCAATGCCTCTAAATTTCGACGACAAGTGGGGAATGGAGTGTCTTAACGCTAGGTTCCCTCTGCCTACCCTGTTGTGTGCGGGTGTATCTGGCGAAGCGTGAAGCAGATTTTTTTATATATTACAATATATTCTAATGATTAGGAAAGAAAAGTCGTTAAGGAAAAAGTTTCTTATTCTTGGTTTGAATTTTCAAAATACAATTTTACTCAAAATAAATATTTCTCAACTACTTATTTTACTTTGCAAAGCAACCAGAAATAAAGGAATATAGAAAATATATTTCTTATATTTTCCAAACGACTCGCCCACAGGATAAATCACAAAAGAACTTCATAAAAAAAAATACACAACTTTGACTTCAAAGCGATATTCATCCAGATGTTAAATAAATAAAAGAAAAAAAAATGCAGTACAAACACTACTATTTACATTTTTTTACCACAAATTGTATAAATTAAAACGAAAAATAATATTTCATTTCAACTTCGATCATTTACATGAAGCATGCAACTTTGTAACGACTTGCTTCGTTCACACCGCTCAAAATATCGGTACTTTTATATATATTTTTTTAAATGAAACCTTGTTGAAAATTCAAATACTATAATAGTGTGGAAATATTTTACTTCATATTACTAATTTTTCATATTAAAATAAATCAGCTTCGCGCTGTATCCCGCGCACAGTAGTGTAGGCAGAGGGAACCAAGTGTTAAGACACTCCGTTCCCCACTTTCTGCTGAATTCTGGAGGCATTGCGTGTTGAGTGGCAGAACTCAACGCCGCGCTTAACCTCGACACCAGAGCGAAAAAATGGAAATATAAATTTTAGTAAATATTTCGTCTCCTCAATTGGGGATCGAACCCACAACCAGTCGGTTTTACAGTCACACCTCGTGTCGCTGCGCCACGACTGACCTCATGTTACATTACTATAAAAAATACTTTTTATATGTTTTATGACATAACATTGAGGCCAGTTGTGGCGCAGCGGCACGAAGTGTGACTGTAAAACCGACTGATTGTGGGTTCGATCCCCACTCGAGGTGATGAAATATTTATTTAAATTTATATTTCCATTTCTTCGCTCTGGTGTCGAGGCAAAGCGCGGCTTTAAGTTCTACACTCTCTACATGCCATGCCCCCAGAATTAGGTTTCCTCTGCCTACCCTGGTGTGTGCGGGATACAGCGTGAAGCTGATTTATTTATTATATTTTTATGACATACGGATAAAATAATTTTTATTTGCATAATAAATCAATCACCTACAACAGTCACACTCTGTGCCCCTGAATAAAATATTTCTCCTAAAAATATTCGAACCTTTAACAACCGCGTATAACATCAGACAAACAGAACAGACGAACCTAACTCCTCAACACGACGTCAGCTCGCTTACTTATATATATCTATATATATAAAAGGACTTGTGCTGACTGACTGAGGTAAGACGCACGCAGAGCCGTAACCGCTGATGGTAGAAACGTGAAATTTGGGCAGATGTTTATTTTCATATTCTGGACATCCACTAAGAAGGGATTTTAAAAAATTTAAACTCTAAAGGGATGAAATAGGGGTTGAAAGTTTGTATGGATTTTTTTTGTAAATTGGCACCGTTTCTTATAAAATTTTAAATCCAGACTCTTAAAAATATTTCATTGAACACGTATTTCATGGTTTTTTTAGAATTCACCCCTAAGTGTGCAAATAAGCGGGCGAAGCCGCGCGCGCCCACTAGTATATATATAAAAAAAAATACGGCAGACGATTAAGGAATATTCATTTAGATCTAAAAGTCAGCTTGTACATTAAAATGCATCTCAGGATTAAAACGAATGGATGGAACCCTCCGGAGTTCGCATCGTGGAACGTTTAAATTAATGAAGACTGGATGCTAGTGTTTTAGCTTTATTCTGAATATATATGTTACTTGGATCCAATATCTTAACAAAGCTATTATTTTAACTTAATATAATATATCGTTTTATAAGTTGTATTTATTATAAATAAAATAAATCAGCTTCACGCTGTATCCCGCACACTGCAAGATAGACAGAGGGAACCTAGTGTTAAGACACCGCGTTCCCCACTTTCTGCCGAATTCTGGAGGCATTGCGTGTTGAGTGGCAGAACTCAACGCCGCGCTTGTTCTCGACACCAGAGCTAAGAAATATAAATTTAAGTAAATATTTCATCTCCTCGAGTGGGGATCGAACCCACAACCAGTCGGTTTTACAGTCACACTTTGTGCCCCCGCGCCAGGACTGGCCTCATTATTTATTATCTTCTTTATTTATTTGAATACTTATGAAAATAAAAAAAAATAGAAAATCCAAGCTTTTACAGTCAGAAATTATAAAGTAATAATAAAAATAAATATGTTGTTTTTACACCATATTAAATTAGAATTTTTCTTTGGCCTCTGGCTTTTATTATAGTTAAGTCTTCGTAGATTGCAGCCTCTTTTCAGAAAAAAAAACATAATATCAATATTTTAAAATAAATTGATATCAATTTTTACGCCATATCGCTTACCAAAATCAAAAGTAGTCTAAAAGTCTTTTTAAACATAATTTCTTTTGTCAGCTTCACGGTGTATAAGCAGGTAACGCTGTATCAGCATGTAATACAGCAGGGTAGGTCAATGCGATGGTTGCGGGTCCGATCCTCACTAACTTCATTTTTCCGCTTTTTTAAGACTAGGTTTGGAGTTAAATTCCACCACTTAGTACTTTTAGCACGCAATCTCTTAAATTCGGACAAAAAGCGAAGAATAGAGTGCTTGACAATATTCTTTATGTCGACTTAGACATACGCAGAATACAGCGTGAAAAACATACTATTTATTATTTATTTTTAAATTTCACTCTGTATCCCGTTTATACTCGGCTTGACAAAGGGAACTCGGGAACCTAATGTAGAGTCAAAGCGTTTCCTTTTAGAATATTTCCGTTCCCCACTTCTCTACGAATTGTTGATGCATTGCGTGTTGAGTAGCGGAGCTCAACGCTGCATTTTACCCTGTTACTAAAATGATAATATAATACCGTATTTACAATCGCACACTTGGGTACCACCTTAGTTATAATATTACATAACATGTTTATACACAAGCACTCCCCTTTCAGATGGCTTAGCAGTCTTCAAATTAGATTTGAACCAGCTATCGGCGGGGGACGTGGAGGGGGCCACGTTTAATCTACTTATCTATGCAAAAAACCTCAAGGGAGAATCTGAGAGGACTCTACTTGAAAATATTGCCTTCAACGACGCCGCTAAGAGAACCGGTAGGTTATTAAAACACGTAACTAGATTTCCTTTTACGTAAACAGAATGCTGTAATGAAAAATTGCATGTTTTCCCGTGAGGTTTAAATGATTGAATTGGCTTGTACTGGTTTTTTTGATTTACGTATTAATTTTGGATGTGTAAACATTTTTTTTTTGTTATATAATAGGTAAAAAATATTTTAAACATTTTTAAAGTGTTAATCCACACTTAGGAAAGAAAAATACTTAGGAAAAAAAAATAGTTTTGTTTGTATTAAATATATGAAAGGAAACACCTATTTTGGTTGATCAATTTATTTTCATTTTATTTCCCTTTGTTTACGAAACCAAAAGAAATTAATTTTTGAAATTTGAGGAGGAAAGACAAAAAGTTTATTTAGTTAAATATAAAATTTTACAAAAAAAGTTTGAATGTCGTGAGTTGAACTGTGAATATTTCACTACGATCCTCCGTTCCCTGATATAAATGTGTGATTATGATTTTAAGATTTTTCTATTTCTATGAATTGAACAATGACATATTGCAAAAAAACCCACACCAATATGGAAACCATAATTTTAAAGATTTCTTTAATGGTTTTAACAGTCAATCAGCTTCGTGCTGTATCTCGCACACAGCAGGGTAAACAGAGGGAACCTAGTGTTAAGACACTTCGTTCCCCATTTTCCGCCGAATCACTCAAAAACTTCTTCAAATTTCAACCACTTAAAAAATAAAAAACATATATAATTTCTAAACAGAAGGCAAATCGTCAATGAGCAGCATAACCCTGGGCGTGGTGCTCTCAGCGGTATTGGCGACAGTCCTGGCCGCGGGTGTGGCCCTCGCGGTGTGCGCCCGACGTCGCCGGTCCCACCCACAGAAGCACCCTCCAGGCGACATGCTGGAGCTCAGCGATGACTGCAGGAGATATGTTGTAGCGTACACTATCAAACCCTCTCCTGATAGCAAAACCTCGGAGCCTCAACCAGATATTTTGAATGCACCTGGTGAGTATTCATTTTGAATTAATATTATTTAGCTTTACAATATATCCAGCATGTATGAGGATAGGCAGAGAGAACCTTGTGTTATGACACTCCGTTTCACACTTTTCGAATTTCAACGCCAGAAAGAAGAAATAAAAACATTATTTTTCATAATATATAAAATGAAAAAAAAATATTTTTTTAATTATACATTTAAGTTTTAGGGAAATCGATGAAAAATATTTTTTATGTATAAACAGTACCTATAGGTCAAGCAACTGATAACTTGGTGCACTCCAAGAATTGGGAACAACGCCAAGTTCTTATAATTTCAACTCAAAATCCTAAGATATAAAACAATAGAAAGTATCATCATAAATAAATAAAAAATAAAAATGAAAATGTATTTTCTAAATTATATTAGTTACCATTTTCCAATTTTACAGTGTAGTTGAAAGTTTTGTTAAAATAAGTTCTACAACATTAAAGTAAAATTGTGTTTTAAATAAAATTTTATATTATAATGTAATAATACAAGCAAGAGAAAATAATATTAGCCAATTTACGGTGCAAAATGCAAGTTTTTGTGTTTTTGCGGTCAAATTGAGTTTTTTATCTTAAAGAAAATTACTAGTGAGACGTTGAAAACCAAGTTGATGTAGCAAAAACTGCAACTTTTATTCTTAACCATCGTCGCTTATTGTTTCATAGTATTACACTAATTTACTCTGTATTTAATAATTATTTTATGTACACGAAGCCAGACTGTAAAACCGACTGGTTGTGGGTTCGATCCCCATTCTTAAAAAAAAAAAATATTTACATTTATATTTCTATTTTTTCGCTCTGGTATCGAGGCAAAACGTGAGTTCCGCTGGAGAACAGAGTGTATTAACACTAAGTTCCCTCTGCCTACTCCGCAGTGTGCGGGATACAGCGTGAAGCTGATACAATTTTAAGTATAATTAAGATCATATATATGAGGCCAGTCGTGGCGCATCGGCACGAAGTGTGACTGTAAAACCGACTGGTTGTGGGTTCGATCCCCACTCGAGGAGATGAAATATTTACTTAAATTTATATTTCCATTTCTTCGCTCTGGTGTCGAGGTTAAGCGCGGCGTTGAGTTCTGCCACTCAACACGCAATGCCTCCAGAATTCGGCAGAAAGTGGGGAACGGAGTGTCTTAACACTAGTTTCCCTCTGCCTACCCTGCTGTGTGCGGGATACAGCGTGAAGCTGATTTTTTTTTTTTTGATTTTGATATATAAATGTGATATTGTTTAAACAGATGGTGAAATCCAAAAAGCACCGCCCACGACCGTCGAGGCGGACGAATGGCCGAGTGCAAAGGAAGTTAGAGGTACTCATTCATAGAAAATGTTCGTAAAATTCGTCGGCTAAGAATGATAAGTTGCCAACTCTAACTTGAGAGTGGAATGTTTAAATTTTTATTATCAACGTGAAGCTTTATATATCTCATGATGCTTTATGATGCTACTTTATTTTGTCAGCTTCACGCTGTATCCCGCATGTAACAGGGTAACCCGAGGGAGCCAAGTGTTAAGACACTCCGCTCCCCACTTTTCGATTTCTAAATACATTGCGTGTTAAATGGCGGGAATTAAACTCCACGTTTTGCCTTTACATCATAGCGAAAAAATTAAACATTAAATTTCATTTCCTCAAATGAGAATCGAACCCACAACCAGTCGTGCGTACAGTTATACACTTGTGCCGCTGCGCCACGACTCGTCTCTGATGATGTTACTTTTATTAAAAAATTGCATGTTTTGCTCTCATGCAGTCTAATTAAGGCTGAGACATTAGACTAACGTTAACGAGATAGTGGAGATTCTCTTTTGCAACTTTCAGATGTTCCACTATAAAGTGCTGTACAAACATACTTATGCTTTTTTTGAAGGACAGTGTAATCAGTGAAATAACTGAGCATACAACGTGGTATAAAACCACGTAAATTATAACAATTTTTTAGCTATATTTTTAAATAATCAGCTGCACGCTGCATCCCGCACACAGCAAGGTAGGCAGAGGGAACCTAGTGTTAAGACACTCCATTCCCCACTTTCTACCGAATTCTGGAGGTATTGTGTGTTGAGTGGCAGAAATCAAAGCCGCGCTTAACCTCGACACCAGAGCAAGGAAATGGAAATATAAATTTAAGTAAATAATTCACCTCCTCGAGTGGGAATCGAACCCACAACCAGTCGGGGTTTTACAGTCACACTTCGTGCCGCTGCGCCACGACTAGCTCTAAATATTTTATATTTTTAAATAATCCTTTTTATTATGGCTATAAAGATTATAAGTAATATTCAATTTTTTTTTAGGCGATTGGAGTAAAACCGGGGCCGTATTTTCAGCTGAGGATCTCGCACTGTTAGATTCGACCGGAAGACCGCATCAGGTGATATTTAAATTATAAATATAAAAAATTATTTGGCGGAACTGAGTGTCTTAACACTGAGTTCCCTCTGCTTAGGGTTGTGTCAGGAAAAAGCATGAAGCTGATTTATTTAAATCAAAAAATAATTATATAGATTCATGTAAATTAAAACATATATATCTTCTTTTATCAGCTCACGCCTGGAAGCGACATAACGCCAAGACAAGACGACGTTATCAACCAAAACTTGTCCCAACCAATATTAACTAACTTCAGACCAAACTTTGTGGTGACTAATAGTCCGACTTTAGGGAGCCCTAACTTCGTCTGTCCTAATGGGAACGTGGGGTCACCTTTCGGTAGCCAGACGTTGGCTCTCACTGGGCCAACCTTGAGCTCCAATAGCTTGGCCACATCCACGCTACACAGGAAAGGGAAAAATGTTCGGAGAAGAGAGCATGTCTTAGCGGAAAATTTACCCGGTCCAGAAAGTTGTGTGTAAATATACTATTATATATGAATGAGTTGATACGAACTTTTGTTATATCTATCTATAATTATCTTAATATTAGGAAGTGTAACCTAGTGAATGCTATGCTATTCTTATATAGTTTTGCAGCGTACCATGCGCTATATTTTAACATAATATATCTAAAACGAATTGTTTTTTTGTACCATTTTTTTTGTTTTTATTGTGTAAATAATAAATAACAGATTTCAATAAAATTATTATGAACATGCTAGTCATGAAACTGAATAAATGTGAAATATATGTATAATACATTTTTTTTAGCTTCACTTAATATTCTGAATATAGATAAAGCAGAATAGGCCTAGTGTTAACACACTCCGCCCCCCATTTGGCGCTGAATTCAGGCGGCATTGCATGTTGAGTGACGGAACTCAACGTAGCGTTTTGCCCCAACAGTAAAACAAAAAAAAAAAAATTATTAATTATTTAATTTCCTCGAGTGGGTATATATGCTCATGCTCTTACCCCACCACTGGCCTCATAAAATATATTCATAAATCAAAAAAATAATTGTCAATGACATTAATTCCAATAATTTAAAATTAAAATTTAAAATATTTAGAAAACACGCGAACATTATTATATAAATGTCTAACTCTCTAGGTTAGGCTTAATAAATATATAATATAAGCTGATTTTGAAATTTAATTTACTTACGGGAGGCAAAATGAAGCACCGACTCCACACACCCGACGGAAATTCAAGTCGTCTCCACTCGTCATCGATGAGACGATCCTGGTATTGTTTTGTAAACACATATCTTGTCTTTCTTGTTTAATTATTCTTGGTAGATTTACCAATTTTAGTACTTTATTGTGAGTTGTTTATTTTAAGAAGGAAGAATATATTGAGGCCGTCGTGGCGCAGTGGCACAAGCATGTGACTGGAAACGTGACGGTTGTCGGTTTGATTCTTATCCGCCATTCCACCATTTAATACGCAATGGCTCGAAAATTCGGCGATAAATAAGGAACAGAGTGTCTTAAACTAGGTTCCCTCTTCTTACCCTGCGAGTGAGCGAGAATCTGAGAAAGAGATATTAAAAAATCCTTTCGGCAGCGCTTTCTGAAAAGTTGTGGTTAATACCACATCGTATTTATAAAAAATAAGATGTGGTCTTAATATATCATAAAATTCCTTAAATAGATGTCAACATTTGTTAAATCTTTTGGGGTTACTTAAATATTATAACTGTATACAAGAATTGTGAAACAGTTTATTATTATCATAATACTCGTAGGCCGTCGTAGCGCAGAGATACAAGCGTGTGGGTTAAATGCGAGGATTGTGGGTTCAATTCCCACTCGGAGGAAAGAGTTATTATTTATTAATAATTTAATTTCTTAGCTCTGGTAACAGAGCAAAGGAGTTGAGTTCTCGTAAATTCTTTAAATGCCTCCTTAAGTGTTTTTTTTATAAAGTATATGTAAAAATCGTTTAAGTCGTCGATATTATTTGCTCAAATTTAGACAAAATAATGATGTTTTCTATTTCCAAGACTGTAAAAAAAATGTAAATATTATACTGTTAGTGAATTTTATGGAACGCCACTATAGTCCAGAACTGGCTTGTAGGATACCTATTTGATACATTGGTTCTGTACATATTAATATATGAAACATAGATTAAGATTAAGACATTGGGAATATACTTAAAATAAAATTGAGTTTAGCTTTTAAATAAGATGAATGTTGTTTCTATGAGGTTTCTTGACAATATTGAAATTATTAGTTTCAAGCATTTTGAATGTAAAGAATGATTATGATTTACAATATACTAACTAGACTTTGAAAGTAGGACTTTTTTAACTTTCTGAAATATTTGCTAAAATTATGTAATTTTTATATTCGTTTCTAAATATTCGCTCAATAACATTACTTACTTTAAACATTTATTATATTCCTTTAAAAATTAGATACGGGTTAATATATAAATGTAACTGAGAACTACTGTAAAATAAATAATATTAAATTTATTTTTATTTGTATTCTTCGATAACATTATATTATTATATCAATATATTTGTGAAGAATATATGATATCCAAGAAAAATATGCAAAACAGTCATAATAAAATACCACCCTGTAAGAGACGGGTTAACATGTGACCATAAATAATATCACAATTAAGCAATTTTATAAGATTGAAATGTAACTACTTTCGTATTGAACTATGATAAAGCTGATGATGGTAATGCTTAGTGTTTTACTTATATTCAACAAAAAAAGACAGAAATAGTCTAATAGACTATAGATTAATAGTCTTATAGATTTATAGTCTAACAGACTAATAGTCTAATAGATTTATAGTCTAACAGACTAATAGTCTAATAGATTTATAGTCTAACAGACTAATAGTCTAATAGATCCATAGTCTAATAGATTTATAGTCTAACAGACTATAGTCTAATAGTCTAATAGATTTATAGTCTAACAGACTAATAGTCTAATAGATGTATAGTCTAACAGACTAATAGTCTAATAGATCTATAGTCTAATAGACTAATTACTTTGAATCTATAAACTTGTACAGATTGCTGTTTCTAAGATATGTATACATACATAAATAATATTTCAATACTTCTGGCTTACATTGTACTATAAATTGTATAGATAGAATAAAATTTTGGTTATTTTTTAAAAGTGTACATATTTGTTAACTAAAATTAGGTAGTGCCATTTTATAATGATAATAATTGCCTAAATGTTCCCATTTTTATTATGTTAATTTTATTGTATAGAGTTTATAAGGCCTCAGTTTTAAAAGAATGTAGTATATACTTGTTGTAGCTGTCAGTATCAATTTTCTGCGGTCCTAACGATCTGATATGATGATTTTATATTTAAATAAAATATTTAAAAAATATAAAAATGTGTATTTTTTTCCCTTTGCTATTTTCTTGTCTATTGCTTAATTAATTTTGCATTTGATATAAGTAACAGAGAAAAAATCCTAAAATAAATTAGTATTAATATCGTAAATATTATAAAGGCAGAGGCCAGTCGTGGCGCATAGGCAGAAACGTATGACTGTAAGCACGCGTAAAAGAAAGTATAAGAAGAAAGTATCATTTAAAAATTTAAAAAAAAAAACAGCATCACGCTGTATCCTGCTCATAGCAGGGTAGGCAGAGGGAACATAGTGTTAAGATACTCCGTTCCCCACCCTCTGCCCAATTCTGAAGGCATTGCGTCCTGAGTGGCAGAACTCAACGCCGCGATTTGCCTCGACTCCAGAGCGTGAAAATATTAATTATTTCGTTTTCTCGAGTTGGAATCAGACCCAGAATCTGTCTCTTTTACAGTCGCGTGCATTTGCCTCTGCGCTACGACAAGCCTGGAAAACCTAACTGAAACGAAATTTTACAGATAAAAAAAGTTTTGGCTGCAAATTATAGATATTTTTCTTAAAACTAAACAAAAAATATTAATTTATAATTGTAATGTTGTTAAAGTATATCAACATTTTGATATTTCTATTTCAAAATGTTGATATACTTTAACAACATTTTGAAACATTATATAAACAAATATTCACATGAGGAATGTGAACATTTGTTTGCACAATTTATGGGATTAAGCTCTGCAATCTGCAATTTATAAAAAAAGACACTCTTTCTCTAAACATATTCTGAAACTCCCCGGTACTTTTACTATAAAAATAGACAAAATATATCAAGTAAAAAATGTAAATATTAAAGCAAAATTGAACTTGTGACCATCAACTATACTGGTTGACGATGATTGATGATCCACACAACATACATTAATAGTAATATAAAATGAGGTGTGATATAAAATAGATAAAATTTACGATAATAATAAAATCCCAGCTTTAAATATCCATATTGACATTGTAATTCGTTTTGAACAAACATCTACCTGACTGCCTAAAGCGCTGCCTGTCAAATCCAATAAAATGTCCCTTACAACCTCAAGCTATATTCTCACCTACTTGTCGTAGGCTGAGGCTACATTAACCATATTTTGTGTATAATATTTTCTTTAAATTCATAGTTGTGAGGCCGTCGTGGTGCGCTGGCACAATAATTTTAAGTAAACGCGACGGTTGTAGGCTTGATTCCCACTCGAGGGAATTAATTATTAGAGTAAGTTCCCTAAATATAGACTAATTGTATAATATGGTCCATATTATCTATACCCGCCTCTTTCGATACTCGTTGCTGCTAGCGAAGTGAAGTTATTCATATTAAGTGACCCCACCCCGCCTCTCAGTCCCCCTGCATTATTGCGAATATACGACCGCCTTGTCAGTAGCAGCCTTTTTTTGATTGTTTACAAATTTGATGAAGATTTTTGGTAAGCTATCTAAGAATGTTATAATGAAATTGTTATTTATTTATTTATAATGATGCATATACTACAAATATCATAAAATTAGGTTGAATTGCTAATCCCAAAAAAATATAATTTTGTAATATGGAATAGTAAGTAATTCCAAAATATCATCAGGATCAGTGGTCCACATCATAAGCAAACATTGGAACCATTGGAAGCATTGGAACACATCCATAATGTAGACTGTTTTTCTGCTTAATAGATAATGGCGTTTATACCAATGAAGTTACCTACTAGATATTAGTGGTTCAAAGACTCGACTCGACTACTGCCATGCTAACAATAAAAAAATAATGACTAGGTTATATAAGCGTCGAAATATTTTGGTGTGAAACGGTCGACTATATCAAATTTACAAGGTCTATATTAAAAACTAGGTGTGGACCACCTAGTTTTTAATACTTTATTGCTTTTAAGTTCTTAAGATTGTTTAAGTTCTTAATTCGCATATTGACTATTAAGTAGTTAGTGTGTTAAAAAAATTGTACCCTTACAACTTTTTGATGTAAAATTATTATTCTTGAATATCTTCATCATTTGAGTTTTATTAAAAGAAAACAATAAGATGCTCCATACTTAGGGAACTTACTCTATGAATATTTGTATTTCTTCGCTCTGATAACAAGGCAAAGCGTGACGTTGACTTCCGCCCATCAATACATAATGCCACGAAAATTCGTCGGAAAGTGGGTAACGGAGTGTCTTAACACTAGGTTCCCCTCTACGTACCCTACTATATGCGGGATACAGAGTGAAACTAAAAAAAACTTAGTCCAGTTTGAAATTATAAATAAAATTATTGAAAACTATAATATTGACAGCTTATATTAAACATCATTCTCATATATACTGCTTATATTGCAGAGCAAACAAATAAATTTAATTTCAAAGAAAAAAAAACCGAAAATTCCCCAATTTTGTGTCCACACCCTTATATAACATGGGGAACCTAATCGGATTAGTAGGCTTACACGTCACTGCAAAGAACCTTAGAGACGTCTAGACGCGTAAAAAATTTAAGCATTATTATCGTTATATTCAGTATATTAATAGGTAATCCTAGATTTGTATCGGAAATTATTATAAGAATATAATTCTTTGATAATTTGCATTAAACTTTAACCTGTATTAAATTGAAACAACGACGACGAAGATTTTTTTTATATTTTCAAATGTTATTATATTTTGAGGCCAGTCGTGGCGCAGCGGCACGAAATGTGACTGTAAAACCGGCTGGTTGTGGGTTCGATCCCCACTCGAGGAGATGATATATTTACTTAAATTTATATTTCAATTTGTTCGCTCTGGTGTCGAAGCTAAGCCCGGCGTTGAGTTCTGTCACTCAACACGCAATGCCTTCAGAATTCGGCAGAAAGTGGGGAACGGAGTTACTTAACACTAGGACCCTTCTGCCTACCCTGCTGTATGTAAGTACGATACAGCGTGAAGCTGAAAATAAAATTGAAATAAAAAAAAATATTGTAATAAAGCATATAGTAAAGAAGACTACATTGTATTGTGGTTTTTTATTCAAAAATCCGTTTGTGAATTATTTTTATTGAAAATATTTTGACGTTCTAAATTCGAAAAATTTACGGCAATAGCGTGTTCATTTTGATACTATACGATATGTTGTGGATGGAAGCCCATAAAGCTGCCCTCTAATTTGCGAAATCTGCCTATATTATAATGTATTCAAATATCCTACTTGCCGATATGATTAAAACTAACAAAGTTGGATGTCTACTATGCATAGCTCATATAGAGAGAATGAGTGTTTGTAGAATTCCCAAATCCTTGCTAAAGGGTAAACCTGATGATAAAAGAAACCGGGGGAAAGATTAAGGCTTGCAAGCCTTCTGCCCCTGCTGCTCTAAGACATTTCTAGAACATATTTCAAAGGTGGTATTAATAGAATAATTTCAAATTTAGTTAAATAAGGACAAGCTTCCAGGCCCCAGAAACTCTTTTGAGTCCCTCTTCTTGCAACGTATTTGACAACCGTAAGGAAAAACCATGGAATGCTATCCTTTAAAAAAAGTTCACAAAACCAAATTCAATATCGTATTTTATTTACTCCAAGACCACCACTATTTGTGGTAACAGTTACATGTAAACTATCGTTCCCATTATTTAATAGTCACAATTATTTATATATTATTCAATTTTAATTATTTTATTATTACGTTAGTAACCGAGAGAAAACAAGACAGACTGTATGAAATTGATTAATATAAAATAAACAAAGCTTATTAAATCTGATTTTAATTAACAAACAGGCGTTGTGGTTTTGTGTGAGAGTTGAATAAAATTAATACTACAGTCCAAATAACGAAACCTCGCAAAAAGTGGAGATGTATGGATACAATGTAATTCACTTGACTATTACTGCCTCTTTTGCTACAAATATAAATAAATAATGTTTTTTTTTATAAAATACAAATAAATAAATATATATATTTTTTGTTTTTCAGCTTCACGCTGTATCCTCAGTAAGACACTCCATTCCCCACTTTCTGCTGAATTCTGGAGGCATTGCGTGTTAAGTAGCAGAACTCAACGCCGCACTTTGCCTCGATACGAGAGCGAAAAAATGGAAATATAAATGTAAGTAAATATTTCATCTCCTCGAGTGGGGATCGAACTCACAACCAGTCGGTTTTACAGTCACACTTTGTACCGCTGCGCCACGACTGGCCTCAACGAATATTTATTAAGTATATTTATAAAATTATTTTTAGTTTAGTTGGTTATTTCTAATAAACCAAGAAACACATGTTCAATGAAATATTTTTAATCATAATTTCAAATTTTATAAAAATCTGGGCCGATAAAAAGATTTTTCCATACAAATTTTCAACCCCTATTTCAGTCCTTCAGGGTCAAAACTTTTCAAAACCCTATTTATTCCCGTTTCTATCATCAGAGGTTACGGTTGTGGGTGCGTATATATAATTCGCCTGAGTAGGATTGAACCCACACCCATTGCATCTACAATCACTCACAGTTATTTAACATGATATTTTGTTAATGAGTATTTACATCTAAAGTACATACGTACATACATATATTTGCGATGTTTCCACAAAGTTTATCTCCACGTCATGTCAAAAAGTTTACGTTGCCAAGTTTTGGTATAACATCCTATATAATATACAGAACGCTTTATCAAGTAGTCGAATAATATTGGGGAGGTCATAGCGCTGGGGCACAAACGAGTGACTGTGAACGCGATAGGTTGTGGATTCAATTCCCACTCGAGGTAATTAAATATTTAATATATTGATTTATTTGCTCTGGTGTCGAGGCAAAGCCGACCCAACACATTATATCTCCAGAATTCGGCGTGTAATAGAGAGCGGAGTGTCTTATCACTAAGCTCATCTAGCCTAGCCAACATCTGCCTTCCCGTGACATACGGGATACAGCGGGAAACTGAGAAAAATAGACCAATACAAATAATCAATAAAAATAAGACTACTTTCTCCTACAAAAGTATGCAAATATCATTTCGATCAGATTCTGAATAACAAGCCTTTTTTTTACATTACAACTTTCTCAGCGGAATTAGTACTCAAGACGACCTACAATTTACACCTCAATGGAGTAAAAGTAAATTCTGAATTCAAATTCTACTTTTAAGTAAGTTGGTTTTAACCAACTCAATCAAAACTTTGTTCACCTGTTGACAACTTCACATCGAACGCTCTACCACTCCTCGAGTATTTTCCAAGTTTTTTTGCAATTTTTAACCAATTTAGTATCGATATATTTACGCTGGTTCGTTGATATTAATAACTGCAAATCAATATAGTAGCGTAATTGTTAAAAAACGAGGCCAGTCGTGGCGCAGCGGCACGAAGTGTGACTGGAAAACCGACTGGTTGTGGGTTCGACCCCCACTCGATGAGATGAAATATTTACTTAAATTTATATTTCCATTTCTTCGCTCTGGTGTCGAGGTTAAGCGCGGCATTGAGTTCTGCCACTCAACACGCAATATCTCCAGAATTCCGCAGAAAGTGGGGAACGAAGTGTCTTAATACTAGGTTGCCTCTGCCTATCCTGCTGTGTGCGGGATTCAGCGTAAAGCTGATTTTTAGCTTTTTTTTAGCTTCACTCTATATATCAGGATAGGCAGAGGGAACCTGGAAACCTAGTGTTAAGACACTTCGCTTTCATTAAGACACCGAAATTGGGGAACCACTTTCTGCTAAACTCTGTAGATATTTCGTGTTGAGTGGCAAAACTCAACAATACCACACTTTACGTCGTTACCAGAGCGAAGAAATGAAAAATGACAATAATTTATTTCGTCGAGTGGATATTGAACCCATAACCTGTTGCGTCTAAAGTGTAGTCGCATGCTTGTGTTTCTGCGACACGACGTACCTCGGTCTCTCTAAAAGAATGCGTGATATGTCAATCTTCATTGTAACGCCTATTTTTAAACAGTAAACAATTTGTATACTCATCGCGTGTTGAGATTGAACCAGTGACCTCCGCCATAATAGATGAATAATTAAAACCAATTTGTGTGTATATAATTTGTAAAATACCTATAGCTTTTTACCAACACCGATGGGATTTTCTATGAAAATATATTTGTTATTTTCTTTTGTTCTGTATATACATATAATATATACATAAATGTACATATAAATAAAAAATTCTGTCTCTGATTTAAAAGAAGAGTGAAATTAAGAATATTACTTATGAGAAGACACTCACGTACGATCGATAATAAAAAAACGTTTCTGGAGTGGAAATTGAACCCACAACCAGTCTCGTTTACATTCACACACTTGCTCCTGCGCCACGACTGACCTCTGATTGTGGCGTGTGGCGCTTATTTCATATGTAAATCTATTAATTCCATAGAAAAGCAAATGAAGCGTCCAATCCCTTTACCTATACGGTTACTTTAAACTGTGAAGTCCCGTTAACTACACGACGTCGGTTTGTCCCAACACTCCTAGGTCAAGATTGTTTTCAGAAGGCGAGCTTTGAAAGCTTAAGTTTACTAAGCTGCTCAAGCTGGGCTTGGCACAAAGGCGTTGTTCGTAAACGCACTCTGCATTAGTGCTCGAGTGTGGGTGAACTTAGGTTCCCTGTGCATCTGGTAAATTAAATCATACTAACGTTATATACATAACTTTAGTGTGGCTAGATGTGGAGCTTATGTTAAATTTTATTACTTTTTAGAAAATTGACAAAAATTTTAAGGTAGCGGGATTTGAATCCGTGCCTTTGGGAACCTAAGGCTAAGACGAATAAGTTCTCATCATGCTCGGTCAAAATTCTTATACCCTTGTTACAATTTATTTATTTTGGCTTCCAAAGTATTTCGCTTTCCTAAGTTTGGAATGACACTGTAAAAATGTTAAAAATATCTGAATTATATCTGTAAAATACATACTTTCTTTGATAATCGCATTGGTAATTGAGCTGTCTGAGATCTAGACAGAGAGAGAGAGAGGGAGAAAGGGAGAAAGGGAAAGAAAACTGTTTTCTTACTCTTTTTTTAAATTTTATTATCAATTTTACCGTAACCAAATTTTGTATCTGAAATAACATAAATCTCTGACCCTCCTAAATTAATCTGAAATAATTTAATTTAAAATATTACCTAAACAAACCACGTTATATTGAAACGTAATAAAATCAACATTATCAAGCTTTCCAAACTATAATTGTTTACAGCCCCCTGAATATTTAAGAAGCGTTTTGGGGTTGTTTAATAGCGTACGATGGACGAATAAGAATTACATCCAAGGGACCTTCCGTAATAGCCTTCCCTTATCTTTTCCTCCAGGATTAGCTGAATTTATTACTTTAATAATGACATAACTGATTTTCAAATAGAAAATCAATTGAAACGTGGAAGCTTTTAAATGTGAAGTTACTGTCGATTACATTTCGGTTGAGACCAGTCGTGGCGCAGGGGCACAAAGTGTGATTGAAAACGTGACAGGCTGTGGACTCGATTTCCACTCCAGGAGATGAAATATTTAATATTTATATTTCTTCGCTCTAGTATCTAGCCAAAGCGCGGCGTTGACTTCCGCCGCTTAACACGCAGTACCTCCATAATTCGGCAGAAAGTTGGACACGGGAGTGTCTTAATGGGAACGGAGTGTCTTAACTATAACCTACTGTACTATGTACGTGATACAGCGTGAAACTGTAAAATCGTTATAATTTAGGTATTATAATACTATATATGCATGTGTATATACTATATATGTATATTGAGGCCAGTCGTGGCGCAGCGGCACGAAGTGTGACTGTAAAACCGACTGGATGCGGGTTCGATCTCCACTCGAGGAGATGAAATATTTACTTAAATTTATATTTCCATTTCTTAGCTCTGGTGTCGAGGTTAAGCGCGGCGTCGAGTTCTGCCACTCAACACGAAATGCCTCCAGAATTTGGTAGAAAGTGGAGAACGAAGTGTCTTAACACTAGGTTCCCTCTGCCTACCCTGCTGTGTACGGGATACAGCGTGAAGCTGATTTAATTTTTTATTGTTAATATAAGTATGAATATATTTGTATGTATTTTAAATATTCCACAACCCGATATGCAATAGTGTTTCATCACTAGGCTGTCTCTCAAATTATATTATTACCAATATTTTAAAGTCGCACTTGAAATAATAAAACAGAATATAACCAAGTAACAATACGGAAAAACGTGCAAGACTGAAGTCTTACACGTCGAAAAGTACCCTTAAGTGGCTATAACTAAGGATTAAACCAATTTTGGGTCATATCAGTTGAGAGGGCCCATTTGGGGGGAGTGGTAAATGACATTCTGAATGTTAGGGGCTTGATACAGTTTCCGCGGCAAAAAGGCTTGATACTTTAAGACATGTTAGTTTATTGTTCTGTAAAAACATCAAATCAAAAACTTTACACAGCTCCGTTCCCGATTTTAAAATGATAGTCGATTGCAATCTCTAGAAATATTATTAATTTTATTTTAAAATATGTTTTTCCGCTGTTGTGAGAGGCCATAGTGGCGTAGACTAACATTGTCTGATGCGATGATTGTGAATTCAATTACCATTCCAGGAAATAATTATATTTAATTTCATTTTCTTGCTCCAGTACACAAAGCACGGCGTTGAGTTATGCCACTCAACACACAGTGTATGGAAAGTTGGGCAAAACAGAGAATCAGAATGTCTTTGGAATCTAGTATTCCATCTAGTGCTAAGACATTCCGATTAAGCATACTGTGTGAAAAGTGAAAAGTAATACGAAATAAAAATTAAAGCGGTAAAGAGAGATTATACAGATACATATATGAATAACTGAAATATATATCGAGATCATACGAGAAAGGTGAGAAAATAAAGAAACATGATCTATACAGAAAATATATGTTTACGTAATAGCGGGAAAAATATGAACACACAAAGGATGCTCCACCAAATACATTATTCAATCATTCAAAGTAAAAAGAAAGATATAGTTGCATCGACTGCAATGCAAAGGGTTTACTATTTTATTAATATTTCAGACAGAATAGAATATTTTTAATAATAATATTAGAGTAGGTTAATTTAATTAAAATAAAAATCAGCTTCGCGCTGTATCCCGCACACAGCAGGGTAGGCAGAGGGAACCTAGTGTTAACACTCTCCGTTCCCCACTTTCTGCAAAATTCTGGAGGCATTGCGTGTTGAGTGGCAGAACTCAACCGCGCGCTTTGCCTCGAAAATGGAAATATAAATTTAAATAAATATTTCATCTCCTCGAATGAGGATGGAACCCACAACCAGTCGTTTTTACAGTCACACTTTGTGCCGCCACGACTGGCCTTCTGACCTGGTTAATTTTATTAATGTTCATATATATAAAAGTTACTAACGTTTGTTAAATATGTAACTTTTTTCTTCTGTCTAAGAAAATAAAATATAAATTATTGATAAATTAATAAATTACATTTGAGGCCATTGTTACGATTATGAATTCTATTCTACTTTACAAGAAACTAGAAATAAATTATTATCAATTTAATATATTTTAAACATTTTTATTGCGGAAAAATGAAAATAATAAAAATATTAAAACTAGCAAAAAACGCAGCGTTCAGTTCCGCCGCTCAACATAATATTTCCGTAATAATTTATTTATTATTAATTTATTTATTTATTAATTGATTATCTTAAATGGATAAATCAATAATATTTTTTTTTATATTATTTGTTCTCACTTCTACACACTTTAATAAATTAAAAAAAATTCTATGTCCATGGGAAATACCATATACGAGTTTTAATTACACGATAAATATAATACTAAATGCTGAAAATGCGATGCACTAACGCTCACATCTTTTGATTGCGGTAACTTAGAAGATCATTTTTCTGTGCTCCAAGTGACCATCCGTTCCCATTTCCTCCATTTTTATCTTTTGAAATACGGATCCTATCAACGTGATTTAAATCTTTCCAGGTTATAAATCTGCACACATCAAAATTCAAAGTACTAATATTAAGTAATATTAAAAAAAAATTAAGAAGAAGTAAATATATGGAAATGAGTGGAATGGATGAAATGGGAATATGTGGATACGTTGTATAAAAATATCACGTCGCGCTAAAGCTCCTAAAACATTCCTATAATCATATCAAGGCAATCGAGGCCAATCGTAGCTCAGGAGCACAAGGGTGTAATTGCAAACACGACTGGTTGTGGGTTCGATCCCCACTCGAGGAAAGGAAATTTTTATTTTCATTTCTTCGTTCTGGTGTACATGCAAAGCGCGGAGTTGAGTTCCGCCGCTCAACAAGCAATGCCTCCGGAATTCGACGAATTGGGGAACTTACTGTCTTATTACTAGGTTCCCTCTGCCTATCTACCCTGCTGTGTGTGGATTACAGCGAACATGATTTAATTTGATTTAATATCAAATAGACAATAACAAGTCTCCGTTCCGTATCAAATATCAATCTACTATCAATATCACACGAAATTTCAATAATATTAATCAAAATTAATCACTTATACAAGTATCCAATCAGATTCGAATTAGATGTTATTAATATGTATTGTTATTATTATGTAATATTATATAAATAATAACTTAGTTTTCCTTCCGAAAGACATAGGAGGAGATGGAATACTTATATCGTTTCTAATTTAGTTAAGAGAGAGGAGCTTGGACAGTGAAAGCGAGCTTTAATGAGGCATTAATGAGCATTAATGATCATAAAAAGACCCCTCAACTTGGTTTTTAGGTCCCAGGCACTTCTCTGAGATCCCTGTAATGCTATGAGTCCGGCACCCGCACATATATCTATATGGAATGCTAAGATTATTTTTTTCATATTGACATACAATCAATCAATCAAATCAGCCTATTTTGGTCCACTGCTGGACATAGGCCTCCCCAGGGTGCGCCAAAGCTCCCGATCCTATATCTATCCAATCTCTAGATTGGATAGATATATGAAACAATCTAAGATTGACGTTGGAGATAGGTTATTAATATTGGGCGATAGAAACTGATATATCCGTTTTCATATATAATAGAGATAAATTTGGTCAATTTTAAATTGCTAAATAATATTATTACTTTTGAATTTCAATCCTATGTACCTACTATATATGCTAGTGTAAGTTGAATATTTTTTTTTAGTTTCACGCTGTATCCCGCATATAGATGTTTAGGCAGAGAGAATTATAGAACCTAACGTTCGTTCACCATTTTGCGCCTATTACTGGAGGCATTGTGTGTTGAATAGCGGAACATAACGCCGCGCTTTTGCCTCGATGCCAGAGGAAAGAGAAGAAAATAATAAATATTTGGTTAAAAATATTAAAAAAAATGTTCGAGTGGGTATCAAATCTACCACCTGTCACATGGTGCTCCTGCACCACTTTACAATAAAAACTAAAAAGTATATAAAACTAAAAAACACGTTATAACATAGTAGAAGAAAGTTGTTAAAAACTTCTTTTAGAAAGCGAATAAAAGCATATTGAAATGGGACCGTAGTCATTATATGGGTCATAATGTAGATGGAATGCTCTATCCCGGGAAGGTGGGGTAATAAAAACGCTTCCTTGTTTTATTAAGACAGCCAAAACGTTATTATCCAGGTTACAGCCAATTTCGCGTGGGCCATATAAATATATTTGTAAATAACTTGAATATGAATGAGTTATTACAAGGAGTTATTTCTTTTTTCATTTTGACCTCATTTTGACGTAACAAGAGAAGATATAAATAGATATAAATTCATAAAGTTACAGTTTTGAATTATTTGTCATAATTTTATATAGTATAGCAATAAATATATATTTTATACTTAGGTACTTTCTTGGAGAGTTCTAGATAATACTATTTAATTTAGTTTTTAGAATCATGCTGTATCCCGCACAGAGCAAGGTGGGCAGAGAGAACCTGGAATATTTCTTTTGCACTGAATTCTGAAAGAATTGCGTGTTGGGTGGCTGAAATTAAAATATTAAATATTTCTTTTCCTCGAATGGGAATCAAACCCACAACCTTTCACGTTTGTGCCTTAATTATAGAAAAAAAATATATTTAAAAGTTTATTTTAATCTAGTAACCATTTAAGACTTACTACAGATCTATTAATCTTACACACCACCCAACCAAACAGAGGTGGATCAATAGTAAAAAAAATATATATTATGTTTAAAAAAACACAATTTGCAGTTGTGTGTATTATAACACTGTACAATGTCCACTGTAAACTTCCCCACTAAAACGCCTTGTAATGTCTATAGCTAGCAGATGGTCCCGTTTCCAACAGACATTACCCTTTTGTCTTATGTTACAAACTATTAATCTAAAATAACCTTTATTCCATTAAAAATATAGTTTACTTTCCAATATCCTTTCACACTAAACCACAATACACTACGTTATTGAGGTGGAAAATCATTGGAAACTCAAAACTGCATCGCTGCGGTCATTTCCACTACGGCCGTTATAGCTCAAAGCAGTGGAAGTATTGTGAACAGAATACTAAACTGCTTTGTTAAAATAAAAATACATTTAAATTTTAAATATTTGTTTTATATTTTTATATTCAAAAAAATATTTTTCTGTATTTCTCTTAGTCCTGGAATCTTTTCAACTCAAAAAAAATAAAAAATCTTAAATTAAATTAATTCAGCTTTCCTCCTGTGACAGCATTCTGCTGTGACAGGCAGGGGGAACCTAGTGTTAAGATACTTCGTTCTCCACTTTCCACCGAATCCTAGAGGTATTGCGTGTTGAGTGGCAGAACTCAACGCCGCGCTTTGAATAAAAAGAGCGACACCAGAGCGAAGAAATGGAAATATAAATTTAAGTAAATATTTCATTTCCTCGAATCGAACCCATAACCAGTCGCGTTTATAATCACACTTTGCGCTCCTACGCCGCGGCTGGCCTCGAAAAATTTATATATTTAGATAATATTATTTATGTTTATATGATAATAACGATTTATTTTTGATGTTTAATTAGAATATAACTTTTTTTACGGCCTTATTATGACAATATATTTCGACATCCCCAGTATCACTTTATTTGTCACTTTATATGTCCTATAATAAATAAATCACACATATTTTTTTTATTATGTTTGTTATATAAAAATTATGCGTCGGAAAACTCTTTTAGCAAAGGCCATACATGGAACACACGTGTTTCAGCGGGAAATGGGGAACGGTGTGTGTTAACATTAGGTTCCCTCTGTCTACCCGCAGTGTGCAGAATACAACGTAAAGCTGATTTTTGTTTAAGTATTGAAGATAAATTGTATAGAATTGATATAAAGAATCAGCTAAAGAGTTACAAGTTATATATGTGGCAATACTGCTATAGGTACTAACGGCTATAACTGCTACTATGTTTCAGAATTAGGCAATAGTAACAAAGGAAGGGAGAATAGACGGAGGGAACCTTATGTTAAAACAGTCCGTTGCCCATTTTCTGCCGAATTCTAGGCATTGCGTGCAGCGTTCTATTCTAGGCATTGTGTAGAACTCAACGTCACGCTTTGCCTCGACTACAGAACGAAAAATAAATTTAAATAAATATTTAATTTCCTCGAGCGAGGATCGAACCCACAACTACTGGCAATTATCTTAATGAAATTATATTAATTTACATTCAGCTGTTACAAATGTTTCTAAATCAACCAGTAAGAAGTTTGAGAACCTTCTTACTGGTTGAGAACCAGGTGTAAGAATTTTGTACCGTAGTTCCTGAGATTACATAAATCAACATCGCAATATGTTGTATTATTGAGACCGACACGGAATCCGCTCGTAACACTTCAAACACGAAGCTATTTACTGGACTCAATACAAATTTTATTATTTTTGTTATCCTTATATATATAACATATTGTTGTTCTTGGAAATGCACAATGGTTACACGTAGTGCCTGCATCATTATAGAATATAGTTTCTTTATCAAATCTAACAAAAATAAATATTATAAACAATATACAACAAAAATAAATATTATTAAAAACAATACATTCTTCTTTTTTATTGATATTTAAAATATTAATAAGTTAAATTCCGTCACATGATTTCTAGCAATATATGAAAAAAAAATTATAAACCTTGCAAAAGAAAAATCTTAAAAATTCAGAGCATTTTTGGTAAAGATCATAGATATAATCTAAAAGATCTACAGCTATTTATGAATAATAAAATTATTTTATTTAACCTAACGCTGTACCCCGCACATTGGCAGAGGGAACCTGAAAACCTAGTGGTAAAAAACTCCGTCACTTCCGTTCCTCATTTTCTGCCGCATTCTGGAAGTGTCGCAGGTTATATAGCGGAATTTAACGCCGTGCTCTGCCTCGTTGCAAAAGTGAGGCCAATGAGAAAATAATAAAATATCATTTGAGTGGGAATCGAATCCTCAATCTGTAATCGTTTACAGTGCGCTTATGGACTCTATAATAATATCATATCATATACAACAATTACCAATTTGCATTAATATTTAGGAAACTGACCCTATCCTGGATTTAGGAGTAATAGTCAACAAAACATCAACATTACCAATTTAAACCCAAGCCAAGCAAGATAATCGATATTAAGCTACAAGTACGTCGTTACGCCGTTACGTCGTTACGTCGTTACATAATGTTCACAGGCATACCAACGTAATGATTCGATCATACATACTATGTCGAGACGCAAATTATTGAAATTCTCAAGTATTTCTAAGTTTAAGTGACGATGAGACCGAACCAGCGACGCACGAGGGAAACGATTTCCATATTCTACGTATTTCAACGCCACCGGAGGCGGAGGTAGGCTTCTGAGGAATTATTTGTCATATTAACGTCACTCGCGCCGAGTTTTCGAGCTGTAATGTTAATATATTAAATCTTGCCGGCGTGTTCTAAAATAATTTGATACGGATATTTTATGTGTTTCTACTTTCCATTTTGCGCTGTGGAGTTTGTTAATAAGGGGGTTGTTATTAAGGGGTTATTAATAAGGGGTTAGAGTTCTGTGTTAATTTTATTATTGTATTAATAATATTTTTGTATTCTTTTGTATTTCGTAGTTACAATTAAACTATAATTGATATTGAAATTTAGATATTTTGTGTTTCCTAAGTCTTTTCTGAAAATTAGGTCTTAATTTTATTTTGTATAATTGTATACATTTCAAATATTCTTTAAAAGATCAGTTAAGCACATTCTGCTTATATAAGGTACCACGCAATGAAACGATAATAATGAAACATTTGGCTGCTTAAAAAAAATTAAAAAAAAAATGTTACTTTGATATTTTTTTATTTTTTTTAAATATATATATTTGGTATTTTTAGTCTGAAGCATCCAATAGTTCTATTATAGAATGTTTCAGGATATATTCGTTACGGGGCATCTTGTTTATATATATATATATATGACTAAACACGTATTTTACAACATAGAGATTTAAATTTTATTATAAATGAAATAAAATTCACCACCTCCATTATAAAAGAACCGTTCTTATCAAGTTTCGCTAAAAAAATATTGGACGTCCACTTAAAAGTACTCCACATAAAATTGAGTTATCTCGAAAAGAATAGCCATCTCAGAAGATATATTCAATAGATAATTCTATCCAATATCGTGACGCGGCCCTCAAGCTTCACTATTACAATGTAATTTATAGATGTTTTTAGGGCCTCCGTAGTCGTTGGTCTATTAATCTCGTTTTATCGTCCATCTGTCTGGTGTTCCACGGGCGCTAACAAACCGTTACTTGGTGAAAAGTGGTCGTCGTCAAACGAGCAAAGTACTAACAAGGTAAATACTTATTTAGAAAACGTATAAAAATTTGAACGCAGCGGGACTCGAACCCGCGCCTCCTGGAAACCGACCAGGCGCTCTGACCACTAAGCCATGCGTTCATGGAACGCATGGCTTAGTGGTCCAGGAAGCGCGGGTTCGAGTCCCGCTGCGTTCAAATTTTTATACGTTTTCTAAATAAGTATTTTTCTTTCCTAAGTGTGGAATAACACTTTAAAAATGTTTAAAAATACTAACAAGGTAATTTTTTTTTTCCAACTTTAATTAAACCGCAGTCGCCGCGACAAACAAATACCGCGAAGCCAGCAAATCAATTTTGCGTCGTGAAATTACTCTGTGAAGTTGTAAAGGGTTGCGCGATACGGTACCAAATTGAAATTCTTTTGTGGGTTGCGCCTTTACATGTCCGAAGTGTTGCCTGCGTCTGAATCGTAGCTTACCACTAGAATTTTTACAGGGAAACTTTAAAATAAGCTCGCGTCGAACAACGAACAGGTAGCAACTATATCATACTTTAGTATTTTTACACGTACTGCGCTGGGTAAGTTGTTAAAATTTTATTCACTTGTTCAAATAATGTACAAGCGTGTGATTGTGAATGCGGCGGTTGTGGGTTCGATTTTCACTCGGATGAATAAATTGTTATGAACTGTTATTTATTGATATTTTCATTTCCTCACTCTGATAAGGACGAGGCAAAGCGCGGTGTTGAGTTCCGTTAATTAACATATAATGCCTCCACAATTCGGCAGAAAACGGAAGTGTCTTGATGGAAACGGTAAGTTTCCCACTAGGTTCCCTCAGCCTGCTATGTGCGCGATATTGTGTAAATTTACAAAAATATCTACTGTGGATAACACATCTCCAAACAATAGTAAAATAGTTTGATATCTTTTTTTGTATTAAATTATGTATACAATTATTATAGAAAGTACCTAAGTTCGTAATGAAATCTCTTTTTACTTAAAAGTAACGCTCATCACGCCGTTTTCATAATCCCTTAAAATATTTTTGAAATAATTTTTGCGTTCGTTTACTTCATATTTAAAATAATAAAAACTACTTATTTTGTATGTATTCTAGAAAAATTAAAGATTCTGGTGTGATAAAAATTAGATGTATTTTTTACCACAAAAACGGAATTGCGCCATGATTATATTTATAGTATATACATATATATAATAAAAACGATTTTTTAGGACATTGTGTGTTGACTGGCGGAAGAGAACTCCAGAGCGAACAAAGTGTAAATATTAAATATTTAATTCCTTCAAGTGAGAATAGCATCTACAACCACAGCTTATGCCACTGTGCCATAACGATCTCTGTATATGTTCACATAGTAAATATAGAATTAGTGTGAAAAAAGAACTAATTGAATAAAGGAAATTAAGATACATGTACTAATTCTTTTACCTTTTTCCTAAGAACAGGTGTATAAAAAAATAAGATCATAAAATCCCTATAATATGCGAAAAGTTTGGTTCACCAGAGGTTCATTAACAAAATAAGCAATCTTACTAAAAGCATGAGCCCATCGAGGTAAAAAGCAATTACAAAGTTATGGAATATTCTTGTCGATTATTATGTTTTACGATCAAATTGGGATTGTGAACTAATTTTAAGTTCTTTTTTGCAATTTTCTTATCTTCTTTTTTGTTCTTTAATCCAAGATATCACAAAATAACCTCTCCACCGTATATCAATATTTACAGCATTTGAATAATTAATTCCGTTATAATTTGACTGGCTCTAGATGCTGACTGGAGCACGTTACTAATTTCAACAGCAAACAGCGGCCATTTATGAACTGTCAGTACAAACAGTACTAATTACCGTTTACAGTAGAAAACACTAAGTAAGCTTAGCGGGTACATAACTCAACGTCAACGTTCTACCGAGTAGGTAGTAGGTTTAGCTTCAAATAGTTTAAATCTTTAACACAATATCCGACGCGGGGCAGAAGTCGCTAACAAGCAACAAGGCGGACCAACATCTAATACTAAACTGCATTACCCGAGCTGCTCACTTAGGTACATATATATTGTCAGTACTTCATTATTCATGTACAAGCGATTGTATTGTAGATTGCTGCAAGTATTATAGGACGGGAACTACTTTATTACAACGCGGTTACTACTGTGACGCTTTAGAAGCTGCTGGAAAGGATATTATTATCTATTCTATATCAGCTGAAGCGACTAATCTAGTTTTACTAAAGAAAATTAAGTTACTACAATACTATTTTTTTTATCTTTTTCTTAAGAACAGATGTAAAAAAATATGATCATAAAACCTCTATATTATGCGAAAAAATTAGTTTACCACAGGTTCATTAAGCAATATTACATGAGCCCCTCGAGGCAAAAAGCAATTACAAAGCTATGGAATATTCTAGACTTACTAACGTTTCAAAAAAAAAACTTACTAAAGTTTTTTTTATGTATAGTTCTTAGTACTGTATTAAGTTTCTGAGAAAAGAGAGAGAGAGATGTGAGAGTGAGATGTTACTCTGTATATTATGTTTGTAATCATCATTAATCATCAATTATTTAATTGTGTTGCAGAACTTACACATTTGTTTCACAAAAACCGGATGAACCAATATGCACATAACATATTAATTATGATAACTCTTGATGTATACTTACACTTTCTCTCAAATGGGAATCGAACCAGCAATCATTATATACAGTCGAATATTTTTCATATGCAAATATCAGTACATGCTTAATACCTTTATTTCAATTTAACTTATCTCAATTTATTTACGTTCCACAACCAAATAATTTATGATAATATCCAAATTCTTTGAATTTTTACTACCTCACCAGATATATAAAGAAGAGATATATATATATATAAAAAATATAAAACAGAATATTTCAACATAGATAAAAAAAAATCCAAAAACGTTCCAATAATTGGCACAAATAATGTTTAATAATGAACGATAATATAATAGAGAGAAGCTCATTGCTCTGATCAGTCTGTGTCGTTGGGCTTATGACAATAATTAATTTATAACTCAATCGAATTCTGTTGCCTGGTTTCTGGATATATTTAAGCTACATTGCTTTATTTAAAATGTCACAAGTGTGTGACTGTAAACGCGACTGGTTGTGGGTTCGATCCCCACTTGAGAAAATAAAATATTTATTCAAATTCATATTTTCATTACTTCGCTTTAGTGTCATATGTACGCACGCACACATAAACCTATCAAAGGAACACCGTCGCATACACCTCATTCCGAAATCGAGTCGTAGGTATTGTCGATAAAGTTCAAAGTTGTTTAACCTTTAATAGTATTTTTGTAGTAGTAAGTGATTACATTATTGGGATCTATACGTAATTGCGTCACACGAAATACAGGTATGGATAAAAATCGTCGGGTTTGAAATATTTTACCCTATATGCTGTTTCCGTAAAAGGAGCGCTGCCTCTTCCACCCTGTATATATATATATATATATATATATATATATATATATATATATATATATATATATATATATATATATATATATATATATATATAAACAGATGTACGATTAACGATTGATCTTCCAGATGGGGTACCCTTCCGTTCAGTAGGGTTCGAACACCGTTTAAAGTCTCTAACGAGCAATAAAATTGCACAAAATTCCTTTTTAACTGCAAGCGAGTTTACCTGCGGGTTGGTAAATACAGGCCTACGTTCGGTCGCTGAATTGTGATTTGGGTTCTGGAAATAAGAAATTTGGTTTCATTCTATACTTTAGCTTACAATTGGAGCATTTGAATTCGTAATCGTTATCTGCTTATTTTACGGTTGTGATAGAATTGAAAAAAACGTAAATCTATACAAGATATTATAATTATACACCACTTCGTTTCTAAAGTAACAAATTCTATAATATGTTGAAAGTAAATAAATTTAGATTAAAAGTTAAACATTACTTAACTAAAAGTTTTTCAGCAAAGAGAAATAAAAATAAAAGTTCTTTAACACTCACTCGGTGCACTTGGCCCAGGAAAAGTTGTTCAATACGGACAGCTTGACAAATGAAAATCACATAAATTTCAAAACGTGGCTTCGTGGTTTACGTCTATTATTGCGGTGGTAATGAGTTCGATCTCGACTCAATAAATGCGTGTTAACTTGTGTGAATATGTCTTAACCGTCCGTTGAGTGGCACAACAAAAATGTTCTATTTTGAAAAATTGAAATTGAGAAAAAAGATAAAATGAAAAAGACTTCTCTAGAAGTACTAAGACTGATCAATGCCTGTATTTACACGATTTCACCATACTATAACATCAATCAGCTACACGCTGTATCCCGCACACAACAGGGTAGACAGAGGGAACCTAGTGTTAACACACTCCGTTCCCCACTTTCTGCCGAATTCTGGAGGCGTTGCGTGGTTAGTGGCAGAACTCAACGCCGCACTTTGCCTCGACACCAGAGCGAAAAAATGGAAATATAAATTTAAGTAAATATTTCATCTCCTCGAGTGGGGATCGAACCCACAACTAGTCGGCTTACAGTCACATTTTGTGCCGCTGCGCCACGACTAGCCTCACTATAACATGAATACAACAATGAAACTGCAACAAAAAAGATCTTTTCCAAATTATATAACACAACATTTTCTTTGGAATCTAGTAAACTAGAAAATCAAAGAAAACGCAGAAAAATTGTCTACTTTTCGTATTTGAAGTTTTAACGTAACCTTCCATATCTGCAATGTGAGCACATCGTGTAACAAACACTACGCGGCTTCGAGCGATGGAGATATCTTCGGCCCGCATTTAAACTTTCCCACAGTCATTACCTATCTGCAAAGACTAGGTACAACTTCTGTAGAGCTTTTGAAGGATAAAATGCGTCCTATCTGGCAAAGTCGCGTAAAAAAGGGTTTATTTCTAGTAATTGTGTATTAGAGTTCCGTTCCTTGAAAGATTACAACGGAACTCTTATAGGATCACTTTTCTGTCCATCTGTGCAGTATGAAACACGAAATGAGAACTAATAATATAAGTAAAGTAAATAATCGAAAAGTGTGAGTTTATAGTTCATTTCATACAAAATGAGTTAATTTGTCTGCAAACTTAAATTTGACATCTTTTATGAGTAGTATTGCCCGTTGAACTACATTCCTGAAGTTAGTACGGAAGCCTGGGTTGAGTTTTAACACTCAAGACGCAATGCCTCCAGAATTCGGCAGAATGTGGAGAATGAAGTGTCTTGAAGGTTCCTTCTGCCTACCCTACCGTGTGCGGGATACAGCGTGAAGCTGATTTTATATATATCTTTATGAACATATGGAACCTAGTGTTAAGACACTCCGTTCTCCACTTTCCGAATATTTCGAGGCATTGCGTGTTGAGGCGGAGGCGGAACTCAACGCTACACTTTTCCTGGTTACCAGAACGAGGAAATGAATATATTAAATATTTCCATACTCCAAATGGGAGACGAACTCACAACCGTCGGAGCTTACAGTTTAATTTTAAAATCTTTATTTACTGTATGTGTTCCTTAAAAAAAATTATATAATATATAAATAAAAATATATAAATGATGACAGTTTCAACACTCGGTAACAAATAACTAGAATTTTATTTCAGCAATAAAATAATTGTTTTATTTCAAAATAAAAATCTCTTTCCGCGTAACATTTTTCAATTATAACATGTTTTGTTTTTTTAGTAAAAAAAATGTTATAAAATGATCAAGGAAATGAGCTAAGCGTTTAATGACATATCGATATACAATTGTTTATTTAAAAACATTTATTGGATTTAATTTAATTTTTATATTTTTTTTTTGTTTCACGCTGTATTCCGTTTAATGCAGGGCAGGCAATGAGGACCTAGTGTAAAGAAGTTACTACCAGAGCTTTGATCCAATTTTTGAGACATTGTGTATTGATTGCCGTAATTCAACACCACGTTTTGTTTTGTTACTAGAACGAGAAAATAAAAAAAAACCATTTCCGAGTGGCAAACGAACCCGCAACCGTCGCATTTCCAGTAAGGCTCTGTGTCTAAAATTTTATATATCATAAATTAAATTAAAAAAATAAATAAATCAGCTTTACGGCGTGAAATCACACATACAGCAGGGTAAGCGGAGGGAACCCAATGTTAATCTACTCCTTTCCTGGAAGTTCTTTATTTTTATCTGTCACAGCTTTGTGTGCAACAAAGTTTTTCTATCTATCTATCTATCGTTTCTCACTATCCGCGGAATTTTAATGCCGGGCTTTTTGTACTGGTACCTGTGTGAAGAAAGGAAAAAAATAAGAAATAATAATTCATTCCCTCGAGTGGCGATCGAACCTACAACCGTCGCTTTACAGTCACACCTGCACCACGACGGCCTCATTATATATCGTAATTAAAAAAAAATGGTACAGCACGTATTACTGTTTATTTTAAAATTTAAATGCTCAACTTAAATGTAAATAATAACTAGCTATTATAAAGCAAAATTTTGTCTATTACGTATAATAACCAGCAAAATCTTCAAGATTTTACCTGAAAGTTGGAAGTTGTCAAGCGGTTGAATAGCCAGGTATGGATGAGGGCTCCTCATCCACCCACTTGTATATAATATTGTATGTGACGTCTTATATTGACCTACATTAAACAACCTTCATAGTGTAGGGACTGGGGATTATAATTTTCTATTATAGAGGTGTTTTGGGGGCAGATATTTTATTTAATATTTTCATTTTCTCGCTCTATTGTCGAAGAAAAACGCGGCGGTTAGTTCCGCCAGTTTCCGTTTTGGACGAAGGTGTCGAAGAACGAGCTGTAAAAAAAATATTAATTAATTTATTATATTCAAGATAAACATTTATTAATACAAATATTCTTCATAAAATTAAGTAATTAATCAAAAAATAGTGCGGCTTTACGGTCTATTGGTTAGTATTTTAGTAATTAAGGCTATCCACCATAACCAATGCTGCGTGGATTATTTATTAAGCTTAAGTCAAATAAAAGCTGAAAATATGGTTGATTTAATATTGAATGGTGTATTATTAAACATTTATTTCTTTTTATATTTTTTACTCAAGTACAGATTTTGCTATTCTTCACTGTCGAAACGTTGTCCCAATTGGATAAAATTATTTAACTCTAATATTTTTTTATGTGTTCGGTAGTATTTGGTAAATTATTTTTTATTTCGAAAATATATGCTAACTACAGAGTGCATACGCGCGATTGCCTACTAATTTCATCAATTTTAAACTATAACTAAATTTTAATATACCTACAAAACCACAATCTCATAGAGTGATCCGTGAAACCGTTAGCTAACTGACCTGGACTGTATTCGAGTGTCGGACAAAGTCATTTAATCGTTAGTAAAGGCTGGCGACATCATATCAGCGGGTGACTAATTTGCAACCGGTCGGTCGTAGGTACTTGCGGAACCCAGAAGTCGAGCTGCGGTTCGTACTACTATCTCGTTACGATATATTAGTATATCATTTAGCTGCATTATATTGTATAATAAAGTTTTAAATAATAAATATTTCAGTTCCTCGTGTAGGAATCGAACCTACAACTTGTCTCGTTTATAGTCACACACTTGTGTGTGTGTGTATGTATGTGATAATTAAAATAATTCGTTGAACTGATTGGAGAAAGAACATAACCCGCATTTTTAATTAGACGTGTCTCATACGTCATTGATTTTATTGAATACTAGTGGGCGCGCGCAGCTTCTCCCGCTTATTTGCACCCTTAGGGGTGAATTCTAAAAAAAACACGAAACATGTGTTGAATAATGTATTTATAACAGTCTGAATTTAATTTTTTATAAAAATCGGTGGCGATGTAAAGATTTTTCCATATACATTTTCAATTTTCCTTAGGGGGTGAATTCTAAGAAATCATGAAATACGTGTTCAATGAAATATTTTTGAAAGCCTGAATTTCTAATTTTATAAAAATCGGTGTCGATTTAATTTTTTTTCCATATGTATATAAAAATATTTAAGTCTCGTTGTTGTGATATTATTTACTTTCTAGTTAATTGCATTCTTTTTTTAAATTTCCATTTAAATAATTGCATTTGCGCAATAAATAATAATTGAACAACAACTAGCACAAGTACTAAGGTTTCAGTGGTACTCTATAATACTCTACAGCACTCGACTCGCTCACAAAGCCCAACCGCTAAGGCTATTAAGCTAGTCCGACCAACTTTTAATTTAGATTTTGGCAATTATCAATATCTCTTGAACTTTCTTTGTCTTTCAAATAATAAATAAATAAATCAGCTTGACGCTGGCTGTATCCCGCACACTGCAGGGTAGGCAGAGGGAACTTAGTATGTTAAGACACTCCGTTCCCCACTCTCTGCCGAATCCTGGAGGCATTGCGTGTTGAGTGGCAGAACTCATCACTGCGCTTGTCCTCGAAACCAGAGCGAAGAAATGAAAATATAAATTTAAGTAAATATTTCATCTCCTCGAGTGGGGATCGAACCCACAACCAGTCGGTTTTTACAGTCACACTTTGTGCCCCTGCGCCACGACTGGCCTCTTCAAATAATTTGATTTTAAAATTTTTATCTAATTCTACAGCATCATAAACTATTATTTTATTATAATTAAAAATCAAAATTAAATCAGCAATACGTTTTATCCCGCACACAGCAGCGTAGGCACCTCTGCCTACCCTGCTGAGTGCTGGACGAAAAATCTTAACAGGTTAGGTAGGTTCCCTCGAACCTAACTGTTAAGATTTTTCGTTCCCCACTTTTAGCCGAATTTTCGAAATATTGTATGCCACATTTTGTCTTGTTACCCTGTGGTAATAAGACAAAATAAATGAAAATATTAAATATTTCATTCCGAATTTTCGAAATGTGGCATACAGTATTTCGATAATTCGGAATGAAATATTTAATATTTTTATTTATTTTCTCTAAATAAATGAAAATATTAAATATTTCATTCCTTCGAAAAGTAATCGGACCTATGTACAACCATAGTGTTTACACTGTGCCATGACGGCCTCTATATATTTTTACATATATCGGAAAAGTACGAAAGAAGAAATAATTGAATAACGAAAATTATCTTATGCCTACTAATTATTTTACCTTTTTCCTAAGAACAGGTGTAAAAAAAATAATAAGATCATAAAATCCCTATAATATGCGAAAAGTTTGGTTCACCAGAGGTTCATTAACAAAATAAGCAATCTTACTAAAAGCATGAGCCCATCGAGGTAAAAAGCAATTACAAAGTTATGGAATATTCTTGTCAATTATTATGTTTTACGATCGAATTCGAATTGTGAATCCATTTTTTGGTTCTTTTTTGCTTCCTTATCTTCTTTTTTTGCCTTTATCCTAGCTAGCCTGCCTTTATAAAAATATAGCAGGATAAATATAAAAATACTATATCAACCTATACAAGCGCGGCGTTGAGTTCCGCCACTCAATACGCAACGCCTCCAGAACTCGGCGAAAAGTTGGGAACAGAGTGAATTAACACTAGGTTTCTTCTGCCTACCCTGCTGTGTGCGAGATACAGCGTCAAGCTAAAAATATATAACACTAAATAAACAGATATATGATTAACGATTGATCTTCCAGATGGGGTACCCTTCCGTTCACTACGGTTCGAACACCGTTTAAGGTCTCTAACGAGCAATAAAATTCCACAAAATTCCTTTTTAACTGCAAGCGAGTTTACCTGCGGGTTGGTAAATACAGGCCTATATTCGGTCGCTGAATTGTGATTTGGGTTCTGGAAATAAGAAATTTCGTTTAATTCTCTATATATTTTACCCTACAATTGGAGAATTTGAATCATTTGAATTCGAATCGTTATCTGCTTATTTCCCGGTTGTGATAGAATTGAGAGAATGTACGAGTAAGTCTGTACAATATATTTTAATTATACACCATTTGTTTGTAACGTTGTTCAAGTAATAATTTCTATTATATATTGTAAATTAAGTTAAAGTTTACCGCGTCATAGAAAAATAAAAGATCTGGAGTACACACGTAGAACTGTTGACCTAGCAAAAGTTTTTCAATACGGTGGACAGTTTAACAAATAAAAATCATGAAAATTTCAAAACTTGGCACCTTGGCTTTTGACTATTGTCACGGTGGTAATAAGTTCGATCTCAACTCAATAAATGCGTGTTGACTTGTGCGTATATTGTATGTGTTAACATTTCGTTGAGTGGTACAACAAAAAAAATCCATTTTAAAGAACGAAATAGAAAAGTAATAAAAGATGTTCCTAGAAGTAATAACCACGAATGCCTGTACGAACACGAGTTTACCATGCTATAGCGTAATTACAACAGTAAAACTGAAATAAACAAGATCTTTTCCAAATCATATAATTTAAAAGTTTACTAGAAAATCAAAGAAAACGCTGAAAAATTGTCTACTTTTCGTATTTGAAGTTTTGCCGTAACCTTCCATATCTGCAATGTGAGCACATCGTGTAACAAACACTACGCGGCTTCGAGCGATGGAGATATCTTCGGCCCGCATTTAAACTTTCCCACAGTCATTACCTATCTGCAAAGACTAGGTACAACTTCTGTAGAGCTTTCGAAGGATAAAATGCGTCCTATCTGGCAAAGTCGCGTAAAAAAGGGTTTATTTTTAGTAATTGTGTATTAGGGTTCCGTTCCTTGAAAGATTACAACGGAACTGTTATAGGATAATTTTGCCGTCCGTCTGTGCAGTTTGAAACACGAAATGAGAACTAATAATATAATTAAATGAAATAATCGAAAAATGTGAAAGAAAGTGTGTATGAGTTTATAGTTTTCTAATTACTCGACTCTCTAGTCGAGGCCAGTCGCGGCGCAGGGGCACAAAGTGTGACTGTAAAATCGACTGCTTGTGGGTTCAATCCCCACTCATGGAGATGAAATATTTACTTTCCTTCAAATATTTACTTTTATTTGTATTTCCATTTCTTCGCTCTGGTGTCAAGGCCAAGCGCGGCGTTGAGTTCTACCACTCAATACGCAATGCCTCCAAATTTCGTTTACAGATAATGGGGAACGGAGTGTCTTAATACAAGGTTTCCTCTATCTACCCTGCTGTGTGCGGGAAACAGCGTGAAGCTGAAAAAAATATAAAATCATCGAAAAGTATGAAAGAAAGTGTGTGTGAGTTTTTAGTTCATTTCATACAAAATGAGTTAATATGTCTGCAAACTTAAGTTTGACATCCTTTTTGAGTTGTATTGCCCGTTGAACTACATTCCTGAAGTTAGTAAAGAAGCCTGGGTAGGCGAACCCGTCTCGCACTTAACCTGATTTTTTCTCTTTTTGTATCACTTCTTTATATTTTGGTATCCCCGAAAATTCGTAATTTAATAAAATAAATGTATGTGAATATTAATTTCATGTTACTCAATCTTCTTCTGAATTAAAAACATATAAAAACATATTTTTCTAGGATTCCTATTATATTCAATCAAATTCCTATCCACGTGTTTAAAATAGATCATAATGATTACTTTCATATTATAATATCTCAAAGAAATTTTAATGAATATAGCGGAAAACTACATATCTAACATTTACACTGATGTTTTACAAACTGTTTACTTGAAAACGCCTTACTAATGTAAATGAACGATACTTAAGAAGCGTAAATGTGAATGAGCAATGCTACGGCTTCGACCCACACTCGCAAAAAATGAACATATTAATATTAGTTTTAGCCCATTGAATATAGAATAATATTGTTGTATAGTATAGTGAGGCCAGTCGTGGCGCAGGGGCACAAAGTGTGACTGTAAAACCGATCGGTTGTGGGTTCGATCCCCACTCGAAGAGATGAAATATTTACGTAAATTTATATTTCCATTTCTTCGCTCAGATGTCGAGGCAGTCAACACACAATGCCTCCAGAATTCGGAAGAAAGTGGGGAACGGAGTGTCTCTACACTAGGTTTCCTCTATGTGTGGATACAGCGTAAAGCTGATTGATTTGATTTATTGTATAAGGTTTCCAAGGAATGTGTCTTAAATTCCGTAAATGTACATATATATATCTTTATGAACTTCATGCTGTATCCCGCATATGGAACCTAGTGTTAAGACACTCCGCTCCTTACTTACCGCTGAATATTTCGAGGCTTTGCTTGTTTGAAAGACGAAACTCAACGCCGGGCCTTGGCCAGAGTAAAGAGAAATGAAAATATTATAAATTTATTTTTTTTATCATAAAAGTTTTTTATTTTATAGTAGTTAGTAGCAGTATAATATCTTTTTATATGATCTAATCTCATTTTGGATGTTTCTAAGGAAAAAATAATAACAATATCCAAGCTTTATAATATGAAGATAAAGTTATCCTTTGAATTTCTTTATTGTATGTGTTTTATATGTCGGAGAAGGCTTTTCCGCTAAATTCATTGAAATTTGACTACCGTCAATCTTTCGGAGTTGAATTAAGTCACGTAGATGTGTTTTACAATGCTATCGCTTCGAAGGCCCAATCGAGAATGCTACGAGTTACCGTGCACTTACACTTTAATGCACTTGTTGACAGCTTATTAAAATAAACGAAGGTAGTCATTATTGATTTAAAGTTTGCCACGTATTTTACTATGAATTTTAATGTTTAGTTATGGTCTAAGCGAACGGAATAAATAACTTAAATATAACATTTTAACATTTTTTTAAAGTGTTAATCCACACTTAGGAAAGAAAAATACTTATTTAGAAAACGTATAAGAATTTGAACGTAGCGGGACTCGAACCCGCGCCACCTGGAAATCGACCAGTCGCTCTGACCACTGAGCCATTCTAAATAAGTATTTAACATTTTAACAGGTGTTCAACAAAGGAAACTATGAATAATGTGGTATTTTTGACCCAGTAGCTACCGTTTGTGTGTTAATCAAGCCAGTAAATTGAGTAAGTAATAAATTTAGGTAAACAGTAACCCATAAGTATGTTTATTGTCCATCAGTCCGTCTGTCAAGATGACAAAATATATCTCGAGATCGCTTGGAGGTATAGTCTCTCAAAGTACAGACAAAATCATTAACGTCGACCTTATGAAATTTGGCACGAAGTGAGAACAGTACGATACAAATAAAATAATCCGAAACGTATATATTTCATGGAATTTTATTAGAAAAATCAATAGAAATTTATATTTCTAGTTTATTTCATATAAAATCAGTGCATATGTCTACAAACCGTAGTTTGTCAACTTTTATAAGTTACACTTCCCGTTAACTATAATATATTGAACTACGTACGGAAGGCTCGTAAGCTGTGTACGACTCGCACTTTTTTAAATAATTAAAACCTATTGAGATACCAACAATCACCATGAACAGTCCAATACCACACCACTGTGCCACATGTGTTACCAAGATGGCAAAACAAAAAAAAAATCTTCTAGTCCAATCTAACCTACAAACAACCTTTACTGTCAGACATTTTAAATCATTAGGGACCCAATACTCTGTGAGAGGCTTGAAACTTTGGCTTTGCATAGAGAGGTCTTCTCGCTATGCCTTCTCTACCGCATTTATCATGGGGGTGTTCTGAAGATATGTTGGACCTGTTACCTGCCGCCGAATTTTCTAACCGCACAGTACGTCACAAGCAAAAATATCATCCACACCACCTGGATACGTGGCACTCCACTATTGTGCGGTTTCGTAGGAACTTCCTTCCACGCACCACGGAACTGTGGAATGGCTTATCCGCAGCAGTATTTCCAGACCGATACGAACTGGATACCTTCGAAAAGCGTATCTATCTCCACCTTAAAGGCCCGCAACGCACCTGCAGCTCCTCTGGTGTTGCACGGGGTCGTGGGCAGCGGTAATCACTTACCATCAGGTGACCCAAACGCTCGTTTGCCTTGTCCTTTTCCATAAAATAATAATCCCACAATGACCTCTTTTATGACGTTTTATAATAATAATAATTAAATTTATATATGAACATAGAAACACAACAAGTATTTTGTCAAAAGGAAAGTTAAAGTTTATTGGTTAATAAAATTGGCTATATTATGACGTTAAAAAAATCCTTAAACTCTCGTAAATAAATATAATAAAAATGGTTTATAATATGTAATAAAAAAATCGACAAGTGTTGAGTGGCGGAATTCAACGCCACGCTTTGCCTGATTACCATAGCGAGGAAATAAAAATATTAAATATTTCGCTACCCCAAATGGGAGACGAACCGCGCGTACAGTTAAATTTTAGACTCTCTATTTATTTTTATGTATGTGTCCCATAAGAAAATATATATAACATATAAATAAAAATATATAAATGATGACAGTTTCAAGACTCGGTAACAAATAATTGGAATTTTATTTCAACAATAAAGTAATTGTTTTATTTCAAAATAAAAATCTCTTTCCACGCATTTTTTAATTATAACATGTTTTGTTTTTTTAGTAAAAAAAGTTATAAAATGTTGAAGGAAATGAGTTAAGCGTTTAATGACATATCGATATACAATTATTTATCTAAAAACATTTATTAGATTTAATTTAATTTTTATATTTTTTTTTGTTTCACGCTGTATTCCCTTTAATGCAGGGCAGGCAATGAGGACCTAGTGTAAAGAAGTTACTACCAGAGCTTTGATCCAATTTTCGAGACAATGTGTATTGATTGCCGTAATTCAACACCACGTTTTGTTTTGTTACCGAGTAGGAAACGAACCCGCAACCGTCGCATTACAGTCAAGCTCTGTGTCTAAAATTTTATATATCATAAATTAAATCAGCTTTATGGCGTGAAATCACACATATAGCAGGGAAAGCAGAGGGAACCCAGTGTTAATCTACTCCTTTCCTGGAAGTTCTTTATTTTTATCTGTCACAGCTTTGTGTGCAATAAAGTTTTTCTATCTATCTATCTATCCTTTCTCACTATCCGCGGAATTTTAACGCCGGGCTTTTTGTACTGGTACCTGTGTGAAGAAAGGAAAAAAATAAGAAATAATTATTCATTCCCTCGAGTGGCGATCGAACCTACAACCGTCGCTTTACAGTCACACCTGCACCACGACGGCCTCATTATATATCGTAATTAAAAAAAATGGTACAGCACGTATTACTGTTTATTTTAAAATTTAAATGCTCAACTTAAATGTAAATAATAACTAGCTATTATAAAGCAAAATTTTGTCTATTACGTATATTAACCAGCAAAATCTTCACAATTTTACCCGGAAGTTGGAAGTTGTCAAGCGGTTGAATAGCCAGGTATGGATGAGGGCTCCTCATCCACCCACTTGTATATAATATTGTATGTGACGTCTTATATTGACCTACATTAAACAACCTTCATAGTGTAGGGACTGGGGAGTATAATTTTCTATTATAGAGGTTTATTGGGGGCAGATATTTTAGTTTAATATATTCATTTTCTCGCTGTAATGTCGAAGCTAAACGCAGCGTTTAGTTCCGTCACTCAATACACAATACATATAATCGGTGGAAAATGGGGAAGAAGGTGTCGAAGAACGAGCTGAAAAAAAATATTAATTTATTTATTAAAAAAAAATTAAATTAAATTAGCTTCACGCTGTATCCCGCACACAGCAGGGTAGGCAGAGGGAACCTAGTGTTAAGACACTCCGTTCCCCACTTTCTGCCGAATTCTGGAGGCATTGCGTGTTGAGTGGCAGAACTCAACGCCGCGCTTAACCTCGACACCAGAGCGAAGAAATGAAAATATAAATTTAAGTAAATATTTCAACTCCTCGAGTGGGAATCGAACCCAGAACCAGTCGGTTTTGCAGTCACACCTCGTGCCGCTGCGCCACGACCGGCCTCAAAAATTTATTTATTATATTCAAGATAAACATTTATTAATAACAAATATTCTTCATAAAATTAAGTAATTAATCAAAAAATGGTGCGGCTTTACGGTCTAGTGGTTAGTATTTTAGTAATTAAGGCTATCCACCATAACCAATGCCGCGTGGATTATTCATTAAGCTTAATAAGTCAAATAAAGGCAGAAATATGGTTGATTACTAAATGGTGTAATATTATTAAATATTTATTTAAGTAAATACTTATTTCTTCAGAGACCGTCGTGGCTCAGGGGCACAAGGGTGTGACTGTAACGCGACGGTTGTGGGTTCGGTCACCACTCGAGGAAATGAAATATTTATTTAAATTTATGCTTCTATTTTTTCGCTCTGGTGTCGAGGCAAATAGCGGCGTTGACTTCCGACACTCAACAGACAATGTCTCCAAAATTCGGCGGAAAGTGGGTAACGGAGTGTCTTAACTCAAGGTTCCCTCTGTCTACCCTGCTGTGTGCGGGATACAGCGTGAAGCTGAATTATTTTTTTATTTATGTCTTTTTATATTTTTTTTACTCAAGTACCACCTACCTATAGATTTTGCTATCCTTCACTATCGAAACGTAGTCCCAATTGGATAAAATTATTTTATCTGCAATATTTAACCCACAACATTCGTGTGTTCGGTAGTATTTGGTAAATTCTTTTCTATTATATACGAAATATATGCTAACTAAATAAATCAGCTTCACGCTGTATCCCGCATGCAGCAGGACTCTGCTGTAGAGGGAACCTAGTGTTAAGACACTCTGTTCTCCACTTTCTGCCGATTTCTGGAGGCATTGCGTGTTGAGTGGCAGGATTCAACGCCCTGCTTTGCCTTGACACCAGAGCGAAGAAATGGAAATATAAATTTAAGTAAATATTTCATCTCCTCGAGTGGGGGATCGAACCCACAACCAAACGGTTTTACAATCACACTTTGTGCCACTGCGCCACGACTGGTCTCAACTATATAGTGCATATTCGTGCATATGCTAACTATAGAGTGCACATTCGCGATTGCCTAATAATTTCATCAATTTTAAACTATTACTAAACTTTACTATACCTACCTTTCAAATCAAATTTTGATATCGGCTTGTGATACAAAACCACAAGCCCATAGAGTGATCCGTGAAACCGTTAGCTAACTGACCTGGACTGTATTCAAGTGTCGGACAAAGTCAATTAGTTTGCTATTAATCGTTAGTAAAGGCTGGCGACATCATATCAGCGGGTGACTAATTTGCAACCGGTCGGTCGTAGGTACTTGCGGGCTGCGGTTCGTACTACTATCTCGTTACGATATATTAATATATCATTTAGCTGCATTATATTGTATAATAAAGTTTTAAATAATAAATATTCCATTTCCCCGTGTAGGAATCGAACCTACAACTTGTCTCGTTTATAGTCACACGCTTGTGTGTGTGTGTGTGTGAAAATTAAAATAATTCGTTGAACTGATTGGAGAAAGAACATAACCCGCATTTTTAATTAGACGTGTCACATACGTCATTGATTTTATTGAATATTAGTGGGCGCGCGCAGCTTCTCCCGCTTATTTGCACCCTTAGGGGTGAATTCTAAAGAAACCACGAAACATGTGTTGAATAATGTATTTATAACAGTCTGAATTTAATTTTTTATAAAAATCGGTGGCGATGTAAAGATTTTTCCATATACATTTTCAATTTTCCTTAGGGGGTGAATTCTAAAAAATCATGAAATACGTGTTCAATGAAATATTTTTGAAAGCCTGAATTTCTAATTTTATAAAAATCGGTGCCGATTTAATTTTTTTTCCATATGTATATAAAAATATTTAAGTCTCGTTGTTGTGATATTATTTACTTTCTAGTTAATTGCATTCTTTTTTTAAATTTCCATTTAAATAATTGCATTTGCGCAATAAATAATAATTGAACAGCAACTAGCACAAGTACTAAGGTTTTAGTGGTACTCTATAATACTCTACAGCACTCGACTCGTTCGCAAAGTCCAACCGCTAAGGCTATTAAGCTAGTCCGACCAACTATTAATTTAGATTTTGGCAATTATCAATATCTCTTGAACTTTCTTTGGCTACCAAATAATTTGATTTTAAATTTTTAATCTCATTCTATAGGATCATAAATTATTATTTAATTATAATTGAACATCAAAATTAAATCAGCTATACGTTTTATCCCGCACACAGAAGGATAGGCAGAGGTAACCTACCTAACCTGTTAAGATTTTTCGTTCCCCACTTTTAGCCGAATTTTCGAAATACTGTATGCCACACTTTGTCTTGTTACCAGAGAAAATAAATGAAAATATATTAAATATTTCATTCCTTCGAGTGGGAATCGGACTTATGTACAACCATAGTGTTTACTCTGTGCCATGACGGCCTGTATATATTTTTACATATATAGGAATAGTACGAAAGACAAAATAATTGAATAACGAAAATTATATTATGCCTACTAATTCTTTTACCTTTTTCCTAAGAACAGGTGTAAAAAAAAATAATAAGATCATAAAATCCCTATAATATGCGAAAAGTTTGGTTCACCAGAGGTTCATTAACAAAATAAGCAATCTTACTAAAAGCATGAGCCCATCGAGGTAAAAAGCAATTACAAAATTACGGAATATTCTTGTCGATTATTATGTTTTACGATCAAATTGGGATTGAGAACTCATTTTTAGTTCTTTTTGCAAATTTCTTATCTTCTTTTTTTTCTTTATCCTAGCTAGCCTGCCTTTTAAAAAAATAGCAGTATAAATATAAAAATACTAATTAAACCTATACAAGCGCTGCGTTGAGTTCCGCCACTCAATACGCAACGCCTCCAGAACTCGGTGAAAAGTTGGGAACGGAATGAATTAACACTAGGTTCCCTCTGCCTACCCTGCTGTGTGCGGGATACAGCGTCAAGCTAAAAATATAAATATACAACATCAAAATAAACTGATGTATGATTAACGATTGATCTTCCAGATGGGGTACCCTTCCGTTCACTACGGTTCGAACACCGTTTAAGGTCTCTAACGAGCAATAAAATTCCACAAAATTCCTTTTTAACTGCAAGCGAGTTTACCTGCGGGTTGGTAAATACAGGCCTATATTCGGTCGCTGAATTGTGATTTGGGTTCTGGAAATAAGAAATTTCGTTTCATTCTATATATATTTTACCTTACAATTGGAGCATTTGAATCATTTGAATTCGTAATCGTTATCTGCTTATTTCCCGGTTGTGATAGAATTGAGGGAATGTACGAGTAAGTCTGTTCAATATATTTTAATTTCATTTGTTTGTAACGTTGTTCAAGTAATAATTTCTATAATATATTGTAAATTAAGTTAAAGTTTTCCGTGTCATAGAAAAATAAAAGATCTGGAGTACACACGTAGAACTGTTGACCTAGCAAAATTTTTTCAATACGGTGGACAGTTTAACAAATAAAAATCATGAAAATTTCAAATCATGACACCTTGGCTTTTGACTATTGTTACAGTGGTAATAAGTTCAATCTCAACTCAATAAATGCGTGTTGACTTGCGCGTGTATTGTGAGTGTTAATACAACAGTAGAACAGCAATAAACAAGACCTTTTCCAAATCATACAACTTAAAAGTTTACTAGAAAATCATAGAAAACGCACAAAAACTGTCTACTTTTCATATTTGAAGTTTTGCCGTAGCCTTCCATATCTGCAATGTGAGCACATCGTGTAACAAACACTACGCGGCTTCGAGCGATGGAGATATCTTCGGCCCGCATTTAAACTTTCCCACAGTCATTACCTATCTGCAAAGACTAGGTACAACTTCTGTAGAGCTTTTGAAGGATAAAATGCGTCCTATCTGGCAACGTCGCGTAAAAAAGGTTTTTATTTTTAGTAATTGTGTAGTAGGGTTCCGTACTGCAAAATATAAAAAACAGAACTCTTATAGATCAATTTGTAGTCCGTCTGAACAGTAGTAGAATTTGGCAAGAAGTGAGAAATTACAATATCAATAAAGAAAAAAATGGAAATTTACAGGTATTTCATAGAAAAAAACAAATGTTGAAGTTCATTTCATGCAAAATAAGTTCATATGTCAGCAAAATTAAGTTTGACATCTATTATGAGTTGTATTTCCCGTTGACCTACATTCCTGAAATTAGTACGGAAGCCTGGGTCTCAAGCTTAACCGGTTTTTTTTCTTATTGTGCCACTTCCTTATATTTTGATATCCCAGAAATTTCGTAATTTATATTTTCATATACAGGTTGGAAGTGTCAGCGGTCCTTTTACGGGAACATTAAACAAGATACCTCAACAGTTTAGACGTAGGCCTTTTTTCATTTCACGATGTTTCGCCATACCTGTATTTCGTGTGACGCAGTTATGCACATAGATACCAATAACGTAAACACATACTACTACAAAAATATTACTAAAGCTTAAGCAACTTTGAACTTTGCCGCCAATGCCTACGACTCGATTCCGGAATGAGGCGGTTTCCCTTTGATAGGTTTACGTCTGCGTGCGTCGTTCTTGACAAATGGCGTTTTATATTACAACAATATTTTTATTATTTATTTTGTTTAAAAAAAACTTTTTAATTTTTGGGAAAAAAAATAATTGTAAAAAAATAATTAGGCTTCTATCGAGTAGTTAAAACTGTGGTTTCATTTAAAGTGGTGCTGTCACTTCCACTCTGTATTTCTAGGATCTTATTATGCTCAATCTTATTCCTATCCACGAGGTTAACGTAGAACATAATAATACTTTACTAATTACTTTTACATTTGAGGCCGGTCGTGGCGCAGCGGCACGAGGTGTGACTGCAAAACCGACTGGTTGTGGGTTCGATCCCCACTCGAGGAGATGAAATATTTACTTAAATTTATATTTCCATTTCTTCGCTCTGGTGTCGAGATTAAGCGCGGCGTTGAGTTTTGCTACTCAACACGCAATGCCTCCAGAATTCGGCAGAAAGTGGGGAACGGAGTGTCTTGACACTAGGTTCCCTCTGCCTACCCTGCTGTGTGCGGGATACAGTGTGAAGCTAATTTTTTTTTTTTTTTTAATTACTTTTACATATCTTAAATAGATTTTATTGAATATAACGAAAACAATGTATCTAACATATACTCGTACTCTGATATTTTAGAAATTGTAAAGTACTTAAAAAGGTCGAACTGTAAATGAGCGATACTGAAGAGGCGTAGCTGTGAATGAACAAAGTTACTGGGACCGAAACTCGCAAAAATTATTATGTTTAAATTAATTTTGTCCCATTTGAAGAATTTAAATTTGAAACTTCCAGGTACGAGGCATTACATGTTGACAGGCGAAACTCAATGATGAGCTTTTGCCTTAATGCCAGAGCGAAGAAATGAAGAAATTTATTAATATTTTATTAATAATTAACAATTCACTCCCCCGAGTGGGGATCTAACACACCACCATCGCGTTACAAACATACCTCTCCTTAAAAGTACGTATGTATGTTTATATTTTATCCTATAATTGACAAAAATATACTGGAAGTATCTTATGTCTACATAATTATAACAATTAAAACCAGTTAAAAATGTAATTTTGCCTCAACATTCAATCATATACAAATTTTAAAAATTCAAAATAAATAAGCCAATGAAACTCAAATTTATCCAGAAACCAGGCAACAGAATTCGATTGAGTTATAAATTAATTATTGTCATAAGCCCAACGACACAGACTGATGAGAGCAATGAGCTTCTCTCTATTATATTATCGTTCATTATTAAACATTATTTGTGCCAATTATTGGAACGTTTTGGAATGTTTTTTTTATATAGAATTATCTGTGTGCTATGTATTTTTAAATATATTTCTTATTTAATTATCTGTTGTGTGATAATTCTGCTAGCACTAAGAAAAAATTAATTATTTGGTAGTGGAACGTGCAATTGAGCTAAGTTAAATTAAAATAAAGGTTTTAAGCATATACTGATATTTGCTATTCCAATGGATATTATAAATATTCGACTGTTTCTAACCCACCAGCAAATAATGGTTGCTGGTTCGAGTCCCATTTGAGAGAAAATGTAAGTATCATCTATCGTAATTCTTTTTCAAAACAAAACTATAAGTTCCTGAACACAACCTGCCATATTTATAAAAATACCGGTTTTGAAACGTAGTAACTACGTTTATCTTCTCTCCTTAGAAACTTAATACAGTACTAAGAGCTGTATATAAAAAAAAACTTTAGTAAAACCAGATTTATCGCTTCAGCTGATATCGAATATATAATTATATCCTTGCCGCCAGCTTCTAAGGCGTCACAGTAGTAACCGCGTTGTAATAAAGTAGTTTCTGCCCTATAATCCTTGTTGCTTGTTAGCGACTTCTGCGTCGCGTCAGGTAACATTGTGTTAAAGATTTAAACAAAAAAAAACCATATCAGCTTCTCGCTATATCCCGCGTACAGCAGGGTAGGCGAAGGGGTGGCGGAACTCAACGCCGCGCTTTATCTCGACACCAGAGTGAAAAAATTAAAAATATAAATTTACATAAACAATTAATTTCCCCGATAGAGGATCGAACCCACAACCAATCGAATTTTAAGTATTTGAAGCTAAACCTACTACCTACTTGGTAGAACGTTGACGTTGAGTTATGTACCCGCTAAGCTTACTTAGTGTTTTCTACTGTAAACGGTAATTAGTACTGTTTGTACTGACAGTTCATAAATGGCCGCTGTTTGCTGTTGAAATTAGTAACGTGCTCCAGTCAACATCTAGAGCCAGTCAAATTATAACGGAATTAATTATTCAGATGCTGTAAATATAGATATACGGTGGAGGTTGTTTAGTGTTATTATTTATTTTAAATAACCTGGATTCTGGAT
>JAATLQ010037595.1:26760-58386 GCA_013421005.1 Heliconius erato x Heliconius himera | reverse complement strand
AAACTTTGCAAACCGTTGCTTAGCAACGGTCGGTTGTTATTAACATGGCGGAATAAATTGCCTGTCAAATTGAAAAATATTTTAATATATTAGTATATATCGACAATAATACAAATATGAGAAAAAAAAGTAACCTATGTTCATCCGAAGACCCTCAAGTATCTCTGTATGAGTATTTTATTACAATTGAATTAGCGGTTTGGCCCTGATTGCGTAACAGACAGACAGACAGACAGACATACAGACAGACAGAGTTACTTTCGAATTTATAATATAGGTATGGATGTTATAGGCGTATAATATTAAAAACGATATTTTTGTTAACCAGAAATTTCTGATAATTTAGATTCATCACCATTTTCAACCTTTTCAACCATTTAAAAAAAACCAAAAATATCACAAATTACAACACAAAAAGTGTACTTACGTAAATGTTCTGATCGTCAGATGTAATCTTCTGAGTGCCATTGAACCATTCGATGGTGGCCGCGGGTCTTGCGCCTGATACTTCACACATGAGCGTGAGGAGTGTGCCTTGTGTCGCGTGGTCTCCCACACCCGATATTAGGATTCTGTTTGGTGGAACTGAAATGTGGAAAAAGTCAAAGTTAAAGAATTTTATTCAAAATAAAGAGTTACAAGAGGCCGTCATGGACGTCGTCAGCGTTTAACTGTAAGCGCGACGGTTGTGGGTTCCCTTTTTAATATTTTCATTTACTCGCTCTGGTAACAAACCAAAGCGAGGTGTTGAATTCCGCCACTCAACACGCAATGTCTCGAAAATAGGATCGGAACGTAGAACGTAGGGAACGGAATGTCCTGTACATCAAATAATTTACCACTGGTTCATTAAAGTTAATGCATCAGGCTTGAGCACTTTTGTTTTTCAAGGCAATAACCTACAGATTTATAATCAGAGACATGATATCTTTAAAAGAGATTAGAAAGAACGAAGTAAACTGTATTACTGTCCATGATAGTAGCACTAGCTTTCGTCAGTGGCTTCGCCCGCGTCGTCAAAGGCAAATATTTACTAACAATAAGAAATTTCTGATAGATAGATGATTTTCTCAGACTTGTGTAGACTTGTCACATGACACACCATATGCTGTTGGTAATCTTAGGATCATATTTACAATGTAAATATTACACTTTTAATTAAATTCTAATACAGGTACAGCGATATTGTGTAGACTATGTAAGGTGTTAGTTTTCCCAAATCAATACATTTTAAGTAAAGAATTAAAAGTTATATATTTTTTCATGAAACATATAAAAAAATTATGATTGATTAGTAGTAGAAATCGACTACCAAGAGGAGCGGTCATATCCAGCCAAGTAAAAAGTGTTTAATGTAGTGTTGTTAGTGAATAATAAAAAGTCTACTCACGGTTTACACTGAGTATATCCAACACCACTTTAAAGTACATATACTTACAACACAAATAGTTAATCACGACACAGTTTGTACAAAAGTCAACCACAAACATTTATATAAAATAGAACGACGATAAATACTGATTTGGAATAAAAATAATAAAGAAAACAATAGAACGTATGAAAAGCGCATCGAGTTGCAAGCACCGACCGTTATATGTAAAATATGCCGTCAACAAGGGGGTAGGCGTAAATGTTCGGTCGACGGCAGCGAGCGCTTTCATATAAATATTACTAAATACGAATACTTACTGTAAAATATATAAATCCTATTAAATGTATGTATGATTTTATGTATGTATATAAGTGATAAATAAATTACAATATTGAAGTATATATAATAAATAACAAATATTAAATTAACTATAAATGTAAATAATAGTTCCCTACATTTAATATAATACAAAAGGTATTTTTCTTTCCTAATTGTGGATTAAAACATAAAAAATGTTCAAAATAACAATTGAATTAAGTTTACTATTCTATTCTACTTTCTACTAATATTATAAACGTGAAAGTTTGTGAGGATACATGTTTGTTTCATTTCTACGCAAAAAGTAATGAACGTATTTAGATAAAACTTTACAGTCACATTAGCTTGTAATTTATGTAACCATTTAACAAAAAGTTTAGCAAGCGAAGTCGCGTGTCGGCCGCTAGTCTTCTATAAATAACAAACAACGCTATATATCATCAAAATCACGACCCAATATAATTCCCCATAACGTTTTATTTATGAAAATAACTAGGTTATGTATCTATTATGATCCCCTCAGCCTATTAATACGCAATACTATCATACACTGTCGCAGATATTGCTACGGAACACGCCAAATAAGTATTTTTTATTGTCAATATCCGTGTAAATGGCACCAGAGTGGTATAACTATGTCTATTCCGTTAGTTATAAGGCTGTTAAGTCAGTGAAATTGTTTACATAAGATTGTAGTGATTCTACTCTACTACTACTACTAGTGTATCTACTACTATGTGTAGTGATTCTACTCTACTACTACTACTAGTCTAGTCGTCGCTCGCAATTTTGTTGGCATGGAATAAATGAAAAAAAAAATAATAGAAAAGATGTGTATTTTTCCCGTTCCAGTAGGAAGGATATAATAATGATTCCGTTATTGTAGTTTAAAGAATGGGATCCAATGGAAATTATCTTTAGTTTTAGAGAACATCGTTAAAAAATCTGTACAATATTGAACATATTGTCAAATTCAGGGCAATCAGGGGGTAATTGACACGCCTAGTCTGTTATTTAAGTTAGGCCTCCTTCAAACGCGCCTGAGGGCTAATTCTTATTGACTGTGGTACAAAATGAAAACGCTTTCTATGTAGAAGCTTTATGATATAAATGAAGCTCTGGTGAAACTTAAAAGTCATGATAACTTGGAATTCGAATCACATTTGGGGCAATTTTTATAAACGAATAGAAGATAAAAAATTGATGTACACACATAATTCTTCTGCAACTATATATATATACCAACCAACTATATATATATATATATATATATATATATATATATATATATATATATATATATATATATATATATAATATTTTTACAAAAACGACCACCAATCCACCAATGTCATTCCAACGTGTCAAAGTGAAACATCGTCAGACTGTAAAAGTAACGGATTCAATATTTAATTTATTTAAATTATTTAAAGATAAAGTGCAGCGTTGAGTTTCGTCACTAAGGTCGCAAAGTCTTAAAACTACGTTCTCGCCGCTTTCCCTTTTTTATGCGAGATAAAACGAGAAGCTTAAAAATATCACTTTATCATAATAAAAATATAAAGTAAGAAAAATTTGGTCTACTATCTTACTCTATTATAAAGTCAATTATTAAATATATATATATATATATATATATATATATATATATATATATATATATATATATATATATATATATATATATATATATATATATATATATATAATATTATAAATAAATACCGTTTCGGCACTGGGGTACAAGCGAGTGACTCTAAACGCGATGGAAATAATCGATCGATGGAATAAAATATTTAATATTCTCGCTCTGATAATGAGGCAAAGCGTGGCGTTGAGTCTGCTACTCCATATGTACAAGAACTTAGTGTTACAGGGAACATAGTGTCTTAATACTAGGTTCCGAGGTTGCCTCTGCCTGCTCATAGCTTGGTCCAAGCACAAATCCATAGTATGTGATGATTGGCCCATTACTTACAGTAACGGTTTTGACCCTCCCCCATGTATCTGAACAGAGTCGTAGTGTGATATCTAAATGAATGTGAAAATGGTTATTTATATCTTAATTCTACTTTTCTACTGTAGAATTGATATAAAAGTGGAATAAAAAGATTGGTCTTTTTGATTGGATTGATTTTAGTAAGTATTTTCATTTTTAACTAGAAACCACGACATTTATCGGCAAACACGACCAGTGCACGATGTGCACGACCAGTGTATATATTTAGCTTCACGCTGTATCATGATACATACTAGTGGGTAGGGAAAAGAAATATGAGAAACTGTGATAAGACATTCTGTTCTCTAATGGGAACGAAATGTATTAATAAACACTTCCGCTCCTCTCTTTCCGTCGAATTCTCGATGCATCATATGTTGAGTGACGGAACTCAACGCCACGCTTTGCCTCGTTACGATGCAGAAAATGAAAATAATTTAATTTAACTCTTTTTTTCCAACGAATGGGAACCGAACCCACAATCGTTGCGTTTACAGCCAGACATTTTCATTGCACCGGGCCACGACGGCCTCAGTAATATATTTCCAATATTAATACAGCCCTGGAGATGCTAATAGGGCGGTCATGTTATAAATTGGGTACAATATATCGATATTCCTCCAAATCGTTCAACTCAAGTATATAACTTGATGCAAACTTGACAATTTATTATTTGTACAAACTGTGTCTGAAATGTGGGTAGGACGAAGTTTTCGTAATATATTGTGTATTGGCTTTCAGTTTCGGTTTTGTTTATGATGGTGGATTTCATGTCTAAATTAAAATTAAAAATAATAATTAAAAACATGTTTTTTTATTAGTTTCATCCTGTGTAGCTGTATGACATGTATAGTAGATAGAGGCAATCTAGACTTAGAAAGTATTCTAAGTATTTTCTCATTCCGTAAACTTTTCGAGACATGGCACACCTTGTGCTGCTGCGTCAAGTCAGCCTCCATTTTAATATATATTTATATATAAATATATAATATATAGTAAATTTACAAAAAGATATATATTTATATATTTTTTTGTAAATTTACTCATAACCTGCATATAGAGTAGCAGAGAGATACTTGTGTAAAGGACACTCTGTTGTCTAACCTATCTAAGAACATAATATTAAAAATTGTGTCTACTCACACTCAACGCAAGCTAAAAAAATAATATATTTAGACATACCGGTAGGCATGAGGTATGACCGGTGAGGCCGGTCGTGGCGCAGCGGCACGAGGTGTGACTGCAAAACCGACTGGTTGTGGGTTCGATCCCCACTCGAGGAGATGAAATATTTACTTAAATTTATATTTCCATTTCTTCGCTCTGGTGTCGAGGTTAAGCGCGGCGTTCAGTTCTGCCACTCAACACGCAATGCCTCCAGAATTCGGCAGAAAGTGGGGAACGGAGTGTCTTAACACTAGGTTCCCTCTGCCTACCCTGCTGTGTGCGGGATACAGCGTGATTAAAAAAGAAAAAAAATACCGGTAGGCGGACAGAACCTGGCAAAACTAGTGTTAAAACACTCTGTTGCTGTTACGATACTTCCATTTCATTTTGTGTTGAGTGGCGGAATTCAACGCCGCACCTTATCTCGTTACCAGAGCGAAGAAATAAAAATATCAAGCATTTCAATCCTCCGAATGGGAATCGAACTCGTTCCTGACAACCGTTACGTTTACAGTCCCTGCGCCACGAAGGCCTAGATTAATTAATATTAAAACATTTATATAAATTAATCCCCAAAGTGAAATTTTAACTGATAATCAACATACTTTTTCAAGTACACTGCTTTTAAATAGTGGTAGCAATAAATATTCAAAAAATAATTAAAAAATATAAGTTGTGTATGTATTATACATATTGAAGCCATGTAGGGAGTAATCCCTGACGCTAACACTAAAAAGGTAAAATAATACATTTTTTTCATTTCTTTGCTTTGATAAGACTAAACGCGTTGAGTTCCGCCAAACAACACACAATGTCTTGAATTAAGGCAAGAAATAGCGAACGGAGTGTCTTAACACCAGGAACTCTTTGCCTAAATGTATATAAAATTAGCCTGGCATGGCAGCTCTTACCCCTGACCTTAAATAAATTAGTTTCATTGTGTATTATAAGTAATAAAAAGTACAATTTTTTATAATACAAAATGAAACTCGATATCACTGGCCTAAAATGAGGAGATATTACCCTTTTACAACACTAAGTTACTTAACTGGTAGTACAGTAAGTAATTTTCTACGCCCACTATATAAATTGCAAGACTGTATTGCTAATAAGTGGCAAGATAGTTCTAATAGCGATGTGAATTAGAGTAAAATAATCGATATATTGATTAAATATAATATTAAATATATTTAAACGTAAACGTGATGTATGTTTCCATTTAGTCATTGAGCATATCTACTTACAGTTTATATTTTTCTTTATAAAAATTGAACCCACTAGCAAAAACATATATTTGTATGCAGTATTTAAAATAAAATATTTCTATTGTGCACGAATAGTTTTCTTGGTAATGTAGAATGGAATGTTAAATGACTCGCATAAATTTAATAACAATTTATAATCACACTATTAAACAAGAAATAATAGTAAAAATTAAAATATTAGTGTTGACAGGTCACGAACGAATTGCCTTATTCTATATAAATGAACTTCAGTTGTATGTAAAAAAAGGAAAAGTAATATAAAATATTATAGTACACATTAATGAATTAAGACTAACAGTATGTAGCACTAGCACGTAACGGCGTAGCTTTGAAGAATTTCTTGTAAAATAGCTTAAAAAATGTTTCAAAGAAAAGATTTATTAAAACTCTATTATATTATTTCACATGGCTTAAAATTAACTAAGTCACATTTCCTGTTCTTTGTATTTAACCCGTAAATTAATTACTTTATTTCAGTTCGTTAAATAAATTATATTACAAATACAAATAAGTAGAACATAGAATAAAGTAAATAAATCTATAATTATATCGATAAACACACAAAATACATCACTAACGTAATATAGGGTCGGAAATTTTACCACCTTGCAATATCGGCGGGTCGGATGGTATATAGCGTTAAGTGATAAATGAATTTGTGAATCTTACTATGTGTATATGCCACTTTGTAGCTATGTGATGATATATATAAATCAATGTTAATAACACACGTATATGATATATTGTAACAGTATGTAACCTTGGATATAAGTTAAAAATAATCTTAATTTAAACAAGCGTAATAAGTACCTTCAGAAAGATCACACACAAATGTCTCGGAGGGTAGGAGCGGGGCGGTGCTCTAACTCTTTATAACTATTTTTAAACATTTTTAAAGTGTTATTCCACACTCAGGAAAGAAAAATATTTATTTAGAAAACGTATAAAAATTTGAACGCAGCGGGACTCGAACCCGCGCCTCCTGGAAACCGACCAGGCGCTCTGACCACTAAGCCATGCGTTCATGAACGCACTAGACACATCACGAGCCAAGGTATTATTTATGGAATAATATTTTAAAAGGTGTTTGGGAAATCAGTTCCTAACTCTCTGCTTCACATATCAGATCGAACTCCCTACCGCTAGGCGGCCGATTACTTCACTTCAGTTTGTTTCTTTAGAGGGCATTACACTAATATACCCATTTAACGTTCGTGTATCTTTCTTATAACTATATATTTACTTCTCGTATCTTAATAATATTGAATTCTGTATGTATAATGTGACTGTGTGTTTATTAATTCCGTATGAATTCGTTAATATAATATATTTCTTATTATAATTATTATCTACGTGCTCTAATATAATGATATGCCTTACTTTCAATGTTAATATAATTTATATTCACTGTTATTGTAGCGCCTCTTTTAAACAGAACCGTCGTAGAATAACACGCACAGCACACAACCTGTAGCTGTTTGTCTGAACTGACACTAGAATTAGAGCTGTGGGAATGTAATATAGAAATAATTAGTTGAAATACTGTTATCGCTAGAACAGCGACTCCAAGTAGGCACGATTCTACTACCAGTTTAGTAAAGAACCTCAGTGCTAAGAAGAACTGGCGGAAGAAACTCAGCAGCAGAATCCAACACTACTAAAGCAATTCATTTATACCAAAATATGTCAGCACCAGTGACGCCCGGCTATATATTATAAGTATGTCGTCGACATCAGTCGATTGACGCATTATGTTTTCTACGACAAAACCAAGCGTTGGACATATAAGCGGACACTACTATATATATATATACACCAGAGCTGGGACATAAAATAGCAGCATACACCCGTACGAGATGAACGGACACCACTACATACACCAGTACTATACAGGACATAAACATAACATGCTTATTTCTAATGTTAATATATAATGCCATAGCAAATTGAAGTACATTAGTACCAGCGAAGCCAAGCAGCAGTCGGTTGTGACAATATTAGTTAATAGTAAAACATAGGGTCAATGAACTCTAACAGTCGTATAAATCGTAAATAATTAATATTTGGTTAACATCTTTATGATATTTAATTAAATATATTGACAGATTACCTTTATTGTAGGACATTAAATAGACTCGTATTATATAATATTTATAAATGGTAAATACGTATTATGTTATTTTTGTTAACATAAGTTTTATATCATATTATAAATAATACTATTATATTTATATTTCCTTTTACAGTAATGTTACTGTTAAATATTTCCTAATATAATATATGGACATTACGTTTATAAGTAATTATAATTCAACAAACCTATTTAACTCTCATTTTACAATTCACATACACGCAACTAACTAAGATGGCGGCATTCTGCGTACATTAATATAATTGTAATTTTACATACCTCATAAAAACTTCTTCATGTATTTATTTCCATTAACTAAACAAATAATATTTATCTTTGGATATTGACGGCATTAAATGTATTAATATCACTCTTCTTTGTTTTAATAATAATCTATTAAAAACTTACCGACGAAAGATTCCAAAACAAACAATCGTAAATAGTGAAAGCACTTATAACTTATCTTAGCAGCCTCGAATACTTATATCACAATTGAAGACATAATCTCACATGCTTTTTAAATATTAAATGTAACTAAATATATATTAATTTTCTTTCTAAACTTCTCTAATCATTTTTAACATGCGTCCTTCCTCAGACGCGTCCGCCATCTCCCCTCTCTTTCTTTTCTTTTTCTTGACTTTGACGTTGACAGTAGCTTATTCAGCCAACGTGATATCTTATAATAATTCAAATATTAATTACGTTATTATTTATTTTAAATTATAATACACGATGATTATTAATAATTATTAAATTATTTTTAATAAATATATTTTATATCTGCCTGCTTTACCTAATTAAAGAAATTTACTAATTGTACTATTTTTTAAAAGATTGTATTTACCGTAAGCTATAAATTAAATATTGTTATAAATTATATTTATATTTTTTTAATTAATTATATTATTTACCTACACATTTTAGTTCTGGTATGGATCGTTACAATATTACACAAGAGAGATTTTTTTTTTAATTTTATAAATGTTGCAGCCCGCACACGCGCGGTCATAAAAATTAGATCATTAACTGACGTAGAAACGGCTCGACTTGTTTACTTCAGCTACTTCCAGTAGTATTATGTCCTATGGGATTTTACTTTGGGGTAATGCAGCCGGTATTCAACCGATATTTGTCCTGCAGAAGCGAGCTATTCGTGCAATCTATAACTTAGGCCCTAAAGACTACTTAAGGCAAGTTTAAAGAAATTAATAAATTGACAGTTGCATCGCAATATATTTTTGAAAATATTGTGTATGTTAAGAAAAACATTAATAACTTTACCAAAATTGGTGATTTTCATAATATTAACACTAGAAATAGATATAATCTTAGTGCACCTGTAACTCGGTTGCATCGAATCCGTAATTCTTTTATCAATGTGTACGCTTTTACAATAGGATCCCAGAAAACGTTAGAGAATTTTCTATATCACGATTTAAAAAAATTGTGAAAAGACGTCTGTGTGTTAAAGGTTATTACCAAATTAATGATTTTATAAATGATAACACGCCTTGGGAATGAAATTTTTGTTTGCTCCAGTCTGTTTCAAAGGTATCATTGTCACAGATATTTAAATATGTATTTGTATAAATTTATTTTAAAAAAATAGGTCCCGCTGAGTTTCTTGCGCCGGTTTTTTTTCAGGTCTGAGGCATTAACTTTAGTGAACTGGTGGTAAATTATTTGACATTCAAAAAATGAAGTTTGTACCTTCTTATTTTGAATAAAATTATTTGAATTTGAATTTGCACGTAGCAGGGAAGGCAGATGGAACCTAGTGTTAAGGCTCACAACGCCCAATTTTCATGTTGAAGGGGCGGAATCATTGATGAAAATTAATATATTTTTACAAAATCTGCACCTGCTAATATTATAAAGCTAAAGAGTACGTTTAAGTGAAAGCGCTAAGCTCAGGAACTATTGGTTCGATTTTTTTTTCTGTAACATAGTAAATTTATCAGTCACATCACGTCACGTTAAACTATTTTCTTTTAATCCACTGTACCTATGGTCAAAGTTACTTTGCTTACTTAGTATGCATTTACATAGATGGTCTTACAAATTTCTTAATTATTATCACAAGACCACGCGGAAAGCCGCGAGTGAAAGCTAGTCATATTAAAATCCTCAAAAAATACACAAAAAAGCATCTTGGCATAAACGAATAGAAACTCAAGCGATTTGATTGCCAAAAAAAATTACTTAGCCATTCCTTTCCTTATCTCGTATAATTACTATCATTAATAATGTTGGTATCAAGAAACGTTACTAATGGAAATTTATTTCTTCACGAAATTAAACTTGGGAGCAACGCGAAATGTCACTGGGCTTGGATATTTAAGAAAATGCAAAGTTTTAATGATTTTATGAGAGATTATTCTGTTAATTTTCTGTTTTAACCATTTTTTTGGTCTTTTTCGTAATATATTTTAAAGGTTGTATGTTGTGATGATATATTTTTTTATTGATTGAAATTGAAACGTACACCTAATAATCTTACCATACGGCAGAGGGAACCTAGTGTTAAAACATTACATTCCTCACTCACCGCCTAATGAAGTCATTGTGTATTGAGCTCTGGAACTCAATGCCAAGCTAAGAGGACAAGTCCTGTTACCAGATAGAGGAAATAAATATATAAATAAAACTATTTTTAAGCATTTTACAATAAATAGTTATGGGGAACGAATTCTATTTTAGTCGAATACTTGTTGTTTCTATCTTTGTTTGTTCACTGGAAGCTTTCCAGTGGTTCATACAATTGTAATACAAGCACTTTTGAATCGTCGAATGAACACAAAGCTACCAAATAAATGCAATGCGGAGTTTAGTTCCGTCACACAACCAAAATGTTCCAACAATAGGGGGGAAAGTGGGGAAAAGTGTCTTCACACTTAGTTGCTTCTGCCTACACTGCTATGGGTGGAATAATCAGTGAAGAAAAAGAGGTCTTTTTTTCATTAAGCACTACTTGCATATAGCATGGTATGAAAAAAGAGAAAGTAAAACGATATTCTCCTTATTAGGAGACATTGCATTTTAAATAGCGAAAAATAGAATTTTGATCCGAGATATATTAATTATTTTATATATCAATTATGGTTCTCACATTCACACCTTTCTCTCTGTACTAAAACATTTAAAATATTTAGTAGTTAACATGAATACACAATTTAGGTTAACTAGCTTCAAAATTTAGTTAATCCGTTACAGATTATTTGTTTAATGCCTAAATTCGTTCGTAATGTAATTTCGCCTCACGATAAACTAGATCAATCTAATAATACATCAATCTATAACCAATATTAGTTATAGAAGTTTGTGATTAAGTTTTAATTTTTTTTTCACTTAAATGCTGTATCACACACATACTAGGGTAAACAGAGGGAACCTAGGAACCTAGTGTTAAAATATTTCGTTCCCATTAAGACACTTCTACACATGTTTGAATCATAGATTAAATTCGGTTAATCCCTATGGAAGCTACGATCCCACAGACAGACATACGGCTATACACATAAAGAGACGCATCAAAGTTATAATATGCCTCGTTCTGCTTCGGGAGTTAAAATTTTACCACTCACCTTTATCCGGTTCTAAATTACGATGGGGCAGGCAGACATACAGACACACACATATGTGTGAAACTTATAACACTTTTTTTACATTGTAGGTTCAAAATAGAATATACTACTAACCTTTAACATCTAGTTTCACCCGTTTCAATATAGGTTTGTCCAGCGCCACCGATGATACGTTGCACATCAACTCGCCTCCCAACTCCGTCCGTGTCACCGTGAAGTCCAATGTATGGCGGACTGAAGAGTCGTCGGTTGAGGTTTTAGCTGGAATAGACAAAAATATTAAGCAAAACATCGATAAAAAGTGGTCTAGTGATCTAATATTCCGTTTCGTACATTCTATATATTTATATTGCAATTTGGATGGACACATTGCCACTTCTTTTGGTGTTGTCTCTCTACCTTACTCTGTTATTATACATTATTTTAGCTTCATTCTGTATTCGGCACATAACGTAGTAGGTAAAGGGAACCTGGCAACTTAATGTTAAGTTTCATTTCCTCGCTCTAGTAACGAGACAAAGCGTGGCGTTATTTTCGCCACTCAACACGAAATGCGTCCAGAATTCGGCGGAAAATGAAGAAAGGAAGTATCTTAATGTGAACAGAGTATTTTAACACTAGGTTCCCAGGTTCCCCGGTATGTACGGGTTACAGCTTGAAACTAATAAAGGAAGAATAAAAACCATCAATATGATTACGTTTACTGTGAGAAACACGCAAACTTCAAATAGCACTAGCATATCCACATTTCAAAAACAAAACAAAATATAAAATCTTATCTAATATTATATATCAATATAAAACATTGTAGCTGATTGTACAAAATATTTCAGCTTACGTCCGCCTTCTGTGGAAGGAGGAGCGTATTTACAAATCGTTATCTAAAGTCGAGCTCGCGCTTAGAACCGGTGTCAGCAATATGGGATAACTGGGGCGTTAGTTCTGTGTAATATCGATATAATATTATAATTATTGTTTGATTACTGGCATTGTAAGATGTAAGTGATATGAGGTTCGAATACGGAAAAAATGTATTCTTAATTGATTGTATACATAAAAACGAAGTGTCATCACTCTACATTTTATCTGCCTACTCGTATCGTGTAAGCTAAGAAATATACACGATAGTATATTAAACAAACAAAATTATTTATTTCGACGATCAGATTAAATAAAACTAAACATGATTTTGTATTAGGATTCGAACCCACTACTAAAATGATGACGCAGCTGTATCCAAGTTTGGTTAAACACCTCATAAATTCAGCGCAGGATGACTGTTTAAAAGAAGATATATGGTTTTTTCTTTGAAGACATTAATTTCCTGTGGATCATACATCATAGTATACGAAAAGTGCTATTGTACTTAAACGTTCTGTAATATAATATACATACGTATATAAAATTTATAATATGATTTTTGAATTTCATTAATAAAACGAACACCGGTTGTCCTGCGTTATTAAAGGATAATTAAATACAGAATCATTTTATATATTTATTATTGTATATGAATTTTTTGTGTGAACTACAAAGAATTCAATCGGGAAATCCCCTCTTCTTGGAGGGGAGTACTCCCTCCAAGAAAACATTATACCAAATTTCCGTTTTTTGGTTAAGTTTCGGCTGTTCTTTGTCTTTCTGTCCTACTTTCTATTTTACCGAAGTAACCGAATTTATTTGTGTAGAATATGTTTATCTTCTGTAAGTGCTTCCACCTATCTCCATGTCAAATGTAAATTTTCTAAGAGCAGTAGTCGGTCACTTAGTAACGGAGCGGAAGAGTTTGTTTGTTTTTTTGATTAAGTGCTAAGATTTCTGGAAGTATTGGTCGGATTAGCTTTTTTTTTGTTTTGTATAAAAGCTATATTCATCTGGACTGGTACATAACATCACAGTGTAATTCTTAAATAGTCTTAAGTAACGTAATAACAATGATTATGAATGCCATTGAATTAGTTCAGCCGCGTGCGCTGCAGAAATAGTCAAATATATTATAAAAAAAGTCTGTGACACCATATATATCTCTTATAAATAAATCACAAGAAGACATTTCAGAAATAAATAAATATAAAATATATATATACTTTTTTTTCAGCTTCAAGCTGTATCCCGCACACAGTAGGGTAGGCAGAGGAAATCTAGTGTTAAGAAACTTCGTTCTCCACTTAATACTAACTTAATTATAAGTGGTAAGCGGGCGAAGCCGCGCGCCGCTCGTGTACACCAAAACAAGCTATAACGACTTCATATCACACGTTTCGTTCTCACCAAAGCTCACGCTAATTACTATCGAAGTGTTAAACTTTTAAACTTTCACCATACATTTATAATAATATTTACGTTAGTTACTACAGTATAATTAGCGATATAGTAACAATTGTATAATTAGTTGTAATAAATTCAACAACTTTGGGATGTTTGTTTCATATTTCGGGACACAAAAGTGAAATTTCATTTGATTAGTTGTAACCTAGTTCTAATATAAGTTGGTCGTTTTGGCGCATTTGGTGTGTGATTGTGCAGGTCATTATTATAGCTTTCATTTTCAATTTACGAGTAGGTAAAGCATCTGATTAAAAATAATGATAAGTTTAAGTAGAGTACGGCGCTCAATTTTATCTCTCTCCTGCTCTGCTTGCATATAGCGTAGAACTAAAATATATATTGGAATTAGAAGTTTTTGAGAGGCTTTATTAAGATATAAAATATATAAATTATCTTTCAAATAGGTGGAAAGTAAACAATATTGTTTTGTTTTTTTCATATGCAGACCACCTCTAAGCTCTATGGTCTAATGCAATAAAAAGTAAATGAACCTACTTACTATCTTAAGGTTAGGTTCAGTCTGCCTACCCTGCTATATGCGGGATATACATCAAAGCTTAATTTCTATTTTTTCGTATTTCAATTTAAATTTCTCCGTTACACACAAATAACTTTAAAACACAAAACAAATACAAAATCTTACTGTCCTTATCTCTAAATAAAGAATAAAAATCGAAAATGAAATTCAACACGTGTGGCGTCATACATAATGTATGAACATCTTTAAAACACTTTGCGAGTGGAGTGTCGATATTTTACAGCAAGCACAGTTTTTGTATATTTCTAAGTATTTTTACTTTTAACCAACTTTTGTTTTCAAAAAGGAAGAGGTTTAATAGTCGTTAACTATTTTTTTATGTCTGTCGATTTTTTCGTTATTTGTTTTCAATTGTCATTTCATAAATCCTTTTTTTATTTCAAAGAGCATACTTTTCCTTTGGTCTCATTGCCACCAAGTCAGAATCTAATGATGGAAACCCAGGGAAATCTCAGATTTTATAAGCACGTTAAATTTGTTTCATATTATTTCCTACTAGCGGCCCGCCCGCGACTTTGTCCACTTGAACTGCATGATTATTTATTTAATAAACAGAAGTAACTGACAACTATAATGACGTCTAATACGATTTTTTATTACTTTAATCTGTAATCTTCAAATATGATTTTTTTACTACATTACCGTAATTTCTTTTTATTATTTTAATTTAAAAAAATAAATAAATCAGCTTCACGCTGTATCCCGCACACAGCAGAGAAGACAGAGGGAACCTAGTGTTAAGACACTCCGTTCCCCACTCGTCCCGGTCGGTTTTACAGTCATACTCAATGCCCCTGCACCACGACTGGCCTCCGATTTTAATTTTAATTGATACATAAAGCTAATTATTTATTATAAGTGTATATTTTTGTAACACTACCGTCTTTTAATCTATGTTATGTACATCTTATCATAATTTTAAAACTCTGTTAAATGTGTTGATGTCAGTGAACCAATTCAAATTTACTGCTTCAGAAGCGGCCTTAAATGTTTAATTATTGATTTGGGTAAGGACTTATAATAAATATTCTTTGTAAAATGATTGCATATTAACTACTGTACAATATTTAAATTAGTTACATACTTATATTATTGGCTAAATGTACAATTGGTAAATAAGTAGTTATTACAGAGTACACGTAAAAAGGGTGTTTTTAGACATTTTTATATAGATTTATTTCAAACGAACGAACGAACCGAAGAATCTATGTATTTATTTGATATTTCTTTGAAGATCAAGTCGTTCGTTATCTCTGTGTTGAAATTACGACTTAAGCTTAACTGTTAACTGTTAAATTTATGAAGGTAGCCTTCACTAACAATTCAGTTTTGTTTACTTTATTGTTTGTACTCAGAACAATAGCGCATTAAAATATTTAATTTATCAACAGTCATATAACTAAGACGTTTTGAATATCATTCTTTAGCCAAAAATCTTACCGGCACGATTCAGAAAATCATACTTTATGCACAGCGCTATCGAGTGCGAGTCAGGCTCGCCCACCAAGGTTAATTGGAGGTCTCGAGCTTTTTCTGAAATTCAGGCTTAGCTTAGCCAAAGCCCTTTTATCTGATACCTCACGTGAACTAGCGGTTTTAACACAAACTTTTATGGTTATTATTTTTTAGAATTTTACCAAAAATGAAGAATGGAAAACAAAGTGATCTTTTTTCCTTAAAAGGTATGGAATCCTAAAAAAATCTGAATAACGATGAAGCTATTACACGCTGATGAATATGTTAAAACTAAATAACTTAAATTTGAACCAAGTTCAAAAAGGAGGTTCAAGGAGGAGGCACGATCAGGCCAGCTCAATGATGACCATATTATTGTATTGTAAGCTACATGCAACTGCCAAATTTCAAGAAGAATACAATTATTAGAATTGTGTGAAAATTAGTTACTTAGAATTTATTACACACTTCCAATGTTATATACTTAAGTCACTCACATTCTTTACTCACATTACTCAATTTCCAGACATTTATGTTGAGGTTCGGAAGTAAACGCCGCGCGTTGTCTTGTTACCAGAGCGAGGTAAACGGTAATAATTCATTTCAAATTATTGGTAAGCGAACACGACCATTGCATTTATATAGATGCAAATTATTCAAAGAAATATGTGTATAAATATATATAATCGTATAAAAAACTACCTAGTTGAGACTTGGCGAACCGAATTCTTTCTTGGTAACAAGGTTTGTGTGCATTACGGTGAGAAATGTAAGTTTTCACGCTCGAAATATGTTTAAATTCAATCATTTATTCAGAAATAAGCACTTTAAAAGTTAAAAATGTCTCCTACTTCAATATATATATTCTTAAAGAATTTGTGCCAATTTGAATTTTTATTACTGCTTAGTGAAAATTTTAAAGTATATATTAGTTTTCTGTATATAGTTATTGTACTGGGTTGAGCTTGAAATATAAATTTGTTATTATAGGCTTTTTCTTCTTCTTATCTACGTGCCGCATATAGCAGTAGGTAGAAGGAACCTAATGTATGTTTTTCACGTACCTACTTTTGAACCCACGATGGCCTCCGTCGATGATGGTGTTTGCAACTTAATATTATTTAAAATTGAGATTTCTTTATTCAACATATTACAATTTACGTAAAGCATAGATTGAGTGATATATCACTCCTTTCTCTTTGCCAATACAAAATCCAAGAATTTGGTTTAGGTAAATCCTTCGTGTGTTAGTATCACAGCGTCTGACTCTAAGCGCAAATATTGTGGGTTCGGTTCTCATTGCAGGAAATTAATTACTGTCATTATCTCGCACAAGAATAGAAAGCGCTGCGTCTAGAAAATGTCTTGAAAAGTGAGCGGTGTGTTTTCCCACGCACGGAGTGTTTTAACACTAGGTTCCTAAGGTATAGAATCAATCAAATGATTACAACATCACATATAAAACAAGCTGTACAATTTTACATGCTCATTTACCAAGTTTCTTCTAATAGCGTGGCTCACTCCAGCAAGTTAGTAGGAAACACTGACGGAAGTGTAATAATAACCGTGAGCCAGCTAAGACAACTTCGCGCTAAGTTTCCTTCAACACGACTAAAATCTGTGGAACTTTGAACTAGGATTGAGCGGTGCAAGTCATATGAGATATGACAAATATATTTTACTCTCGTAGCAGTGTAAGCAGAGGGAATCTAATATTAAGGCGTTGCTTTTCCTGACTTTATACTAACTTTGGAGACACTGTATATTGAGTAGTGGAACCCAATATTGCGCTTTGTTTATCGGAGCAGGGAAATAATATATATATAAATATAAAAATACTTCTGAGTTAGAATCAAACTGACAATCAAAGCATTTGCAACCACACTTTATACCGCTGCGTCACGATAGTCTCGAGTAATATAGGACGTGATTTATTTATTTTTAGCTTCACGCTGTTTCCCGTATATAGTAGGAGAACCTAGTGTTAGGACGCTTCGTTTCCCACTCGTTAGAAGAATCTTGGTAAGCTAGTAAAATTGTGCAGCAAATTTTATATGTGACTTTAATAATTGGCTATCTTCACGATGTTAATCTTACGAATCTAATGTTAAGACTCTATTCCTGTAGAAACGCATCGCTCAATTTTTAAGACCTTACGTTTTGAGCGGCGCAACACTGAGAGCTCATATCACAGCAACAAAATAATTATTATAAATTCCCTAAGTGGGAATCGAAGCAACAATCGTTGCGTTTACAGTCAGATGAGCCACAATGGCCTTATGCAATAAATATAACGTTTCAACTATTTACATTGTCTTTATCTTATTTAAAATCTAATATCCGCTACCGCTTATGAATTACCAACTAGCACCCATCTTCTATTAAAAGCGGAATCTGGCGACAAAGCATGCGGTCGAGAACTCAATTACACACTGCATCCAGTAGGAACCGCTAATATGCATATATTGTATGGAGAATAAACACAAATTGTAGGGAGACTGCGATTGCAATATGCAAGAACATGTTGATAATCTTATTATATGTATGGTAGTTGTATGTATTGGATGTCTTGTTGAATGTACCATATTAAGGAAAATTTTCGTTTTCTTATTGTGGTAAAGCAAAATGCGGCGCGTTGAGTTTCGCCACTCGACGTGTAATGTCTCGAAAGTTGGGCAGAGTGGGGAACACTCAGAGTGGGGAAATGAAAATAATTTTAATATATGTCCCCCAATGTGATTCGAATCAATCATCGTATTTTCATTAATACACTGTCCCACCGCGCATCAATTCATCAAAATGGGGTAAGAAACCAAAATGCCGAAATTCTACCAAGATAAAAAATTTATTCAAAAGGAAAATTTACTAAAGCCAACTATAGAAGTAGTAGTATTATAGTATTACCTAGTATCAAAACTTAACTTGAATGCGCTTGCATTGTAATAAGTAGTTAAAATTGTCCATTGTATTTAATTAATTTTGACTAAACGAGGTTGTTTAATTTCCCTAGTCGCCGAGTTACTTTTAGTTTCGTGGAGGGAATGTATTTTGATAATTTGAATTAATGTAAATAAAAAACCTATTGTTAAAAAGAAAAATAAAGAGAAGAAATACCCTATTTTTTGCCTTTTTTCCCGTTCTCGTAGGTATTTCAGTCTTTCTCTACACTTCTCAAGGACCTTACCTCTACCTAGGCCGTACATTGCCAAATATCATATTTTTTTTTCAGCTTCACGATGATATTTAGCAGGGTAGGCAAATAGACCTAGTGTAAAGACACCAATTTCCGCCCAATTTTTGGGACAATGCGTGTTAAGTGGTGGAACTCAACGCAGCGCTTTGTCTCACCTCACTATAAAGCATGAATTGAACAAAGTACGGAATATAAGATAAGTGTAAATTGTAAGATATTAGAACAAGTGAATGAGGTGGTATATTTGGACAGTATGTTCAGTAGCTCTCTGTAAGAAAGTATGTTCGATCACCTGGAAGATACGAGGTGGATGCGGAATGCATGCGAACGGATGCAGACGTATTGCTGCCGGTAACAGGTTTAATTGATGGGACTGCGAAATGTCAGCATGGCGTGGCGTCGCGTTTGACCGTACACAATGCAGTGTTTATATCGACGCTGTTATACGGCAACGAAACGTGGGTATTACAGAAGAAAATTGAAAGAAAGATTAATGTTGTGGAGATGCGATCTCTTCGTAAGAGTCAGCTTAGCTGATTGAATCCGTAGTGAAGTGAGATACGAGTTTGGGCTAGTCGAACGAATGAGTGATGAAAGAATGGCAAAAAAGATTTATGACAGAAAAGTGAGCGGCAAGAGAGGTAGTGGTCGACCTTCTAATTACACTATTTGAGATACTGGGGGAGGGTCACGTAAGAAGCATGTATGAACAGGTTCATGACAGTGGACGACGCAAAAGACGTATACAGAGACCGTAACGTTTGGCGCTCCATTCTCTCTGACTACCCCACTAGGGGTACAGGGTGAAGCTATAATAGAATAGAATAGAAAAAAGAATGAAAAATACAGTGTTTAGCCACTAACAAACCTTTTTCTTAAAGTCTATATGAGTGTAATAGACATATTGCTTTCCTTAATTAAACATGGTGGAATTGGAGACAGTTTTAATTAAAAATTTAAATTAAATCGCCGATGGCTTAACGTTTTTACTTTGTGACTTTATCAGAGATGAATATTTACTGGATATGGCAAAAAAGCGTTTGATTTTAAAAGCGACGATCATGAGTTTGACTCCCACTTGGGGGAATTATTTTTATTTCTTAGTTCTGTAAGCGTGACCTTGCGCAATATCGCGAAAGTAAGGAACGGAGTGTCTTAACATTAAGTTTTATGAGCCTAATCTTATGTACAAAAAAAGAGTTGGTTTTTTTTCGCAATATACACAAAATATTAACAAATATTTGACACAGAAAAGTACAGAATCCACTACTTTTCACAGATAAACTACAATTAAATCAAAAGTTCTGTTTTTAGCTTCACGCTGTATCCAGCACAAAGCATTGTAGGCAGAGGGATCCTGGTAGCGTAACTCTTAAAATACTCCGTTCCCCAGTTTCGCCAAGTTCTGGAGATATTGCATGTACTCGTAGAGTGATGAAACTTGAGAAACTAGTTAGAAGACTCGATTCCCATTAAGACACTCTCATTCCCCTCTTTCAGCCGAATTTTAGAGACACTGCGTGATGAGTGGTGGAACTCAACGCTATGCTTTGTCTTATTATCATAGCGAAGAAACGAAAATATAAAATAAGTCATTCTTCCGACAGAAAATCGAATCCACAACGTCGTGATTGCAGTCACACATTTATGCCACGACTGGCCTCATAAGTTCTAGTGTGTCTATATCTTCGTTCTACACTAGTGTTTGAGACTAGTCCCGAACGTATTTTATTTGGTGCTACAGTACACCCAGCTCTAATTAAAACATTAGGACTTTACTACGTTCCTAGAGTTTACTTCTAAAATAATTGTTATAATTTGTAATATATTTATGACTTCATCGTGGTCATGTAGGACCAGCGTAGAGTTTACAGTCAAGTAAACTCGTTGACTGTGAATTTAATTTCCACTCGAAGGAATGTTTTTTTTTCCTTCGTTTTAGTAACAATTACTATTCTATATGTAAGTTTCTATAGAAAATTTGGCGGTAAATGGGGAAGACACTCCGTCTTAACACTAAGTTATCACTGCCATTTGCGGGATAGAGCTGATATATTTTTTAACAATGAAAGATAAAAAAAGATACCCACATTTCTTTACAGTTTGTTTAACATGAAACAGTGATCGAATTCAGTTCGGAAAGGCATTTCCATTTCGCGACGTATCCGGCACTATGACGCGTGTAAAATTTAAATTTCAACCATTCAAACCGGTTTGATGGAAGAGCACTGGACTAGATGTTTTTGTTTTGTTATGGCTATATATTTTTTTCAAGAGGGAATCGTGGCATCTGTAAACGCGGCGATTGTGGGTTCGATAACCATTTGTGGAAATGAATTATGTCCAACTCCCTGATCTGATGCTTGCCATGTTTGATGCTAGGTGGAACATGTACTTAAAACACGTACAAATAATACTGAAATTCGAACCCACAACCACGAGATGGTGTCGAAAAAAATTTCTCATTTTTTTTAGCTTCATACTGTTTTGATGTCGACATAGGGAACCAAATGTTAATACGCGTGCAAAGTGTTGGAAATTAACACCACAATTCTTCGGCCTAGTAACACTACGATGTTGAAATTATTCATATTCCCGATTGGGAATTAAACCCGCTGACGTCGCGTCTATAGTTAGACACTGTGATCGTTTGACACGACCTCAATAATAAATAACATAATTATTTTTAAATCAGTATGGCGATATCTGTTTTGACGAATCAACGAAAACCAATCAACTTTTAAGAAGAAATGTATACCGGCGAATGATTGCTACGTATTTTGAAAGCCTGCAGTGTAAAAAAGGAAAATGTTTTTTTTAGGTTCATTCGTTAGTTTCGAATATAAAAAAATCTTTACATACTATCATTCCATTGTATTCCGACATGTACTTCCGGAATTACCGAAATACTGGATATATTTTTACTCTTAACCCGCGCCTCCTGGAAACCGACCAGGTCGGTTTGTGAGGGGCGGGTTCGAGTCCCGCTACGTTCAAATTTTAAAATCATATCGAGCAAATCTTTTTTGATTAGAATGTGGTATAATTCCTACTTAGGGGCAGTCCAAGCGGTGATTAAATAAAATACTGTTTTAGTTTTTTTTTTTTTCAACTTATCCCTCATATAGCTCCGGCCGAATTTGGGACAACACTGTCTCAGACCAACAATACTGTCTTAATTGTATTGTAAAGTAGTGGAATTCAACGCCGCAATTCATTATTCGTTGCAGCGAAAGCTAATTGGGCTAATCTTACAATTTTTACCCTCAAAAACAATAAATCATTAAAATACCCTCTCCTATTTTTATACTTCACGAATAATTTGAATAGTTGCTATTTGAATTTCGTTACTTCACGGTTTGCATACGCTTGCGTATACCTACATACCTCTCGGTTTTTTTCATCTTTTTCAACAAAAGTAAACTGGGCAGAAAATATTCGATGGGCGGGCAACCTGCCCTGATATTTGATATCGGAACTACGATAAATTCTGGATTGATCTACCCAGTCTTTTTTTTGTTTAAAGAATTTTTCTATTCAATTCAATCTGTCTGTTTGTTTTTTACGGCTGTCACTGTTATATGAAAAAGGCTGTCGTTGCTTAGTATGTATAAAAATATAAATAAATTGCCAAAAATAAGATTTATATATTATATATATCTTATTTTTGGCTTAAGATTTATGACGAAAAATTGAGCGGTAAGTGAGGTAGAGGGAGACCTGGGTTGACCTTCGAAAACACAGTATCAAAGATACTGAAGGAAGGTCACGTAAAAAGCATGAGGACCCCCCGGAGGGCATGTATGAAGTTGATGAGAGTGGACGAGACGAAAGAGATATGCAAAGACCGTAGTATTAGGCGCTCTTTTCCCTCTGACTACCCCGCCAGGGATACAGCATGAAGCTAATTTAGTCAACCATTTTAGACACTTAGAGCATGTAGTCAACAACTCTTAAAATGCTTTTTCAGAGCTACTGTTACTAGAGAATCCGTTGACCGTTATAATAATGCGCGTTGCCATAGCAACCTGTATGCCACTTTATAAATATAACACAAAAGTGTTGTACTGTTAAATGTATGGTAGTGTGTGTAATGTTTTATTTATTGATTTAATATAAGTACTTTATAAGCATTATTATTGAAAAATATTTGCGTTCTGCGAATCTGCGTTCTTTTCCTCTATTTAAACTGTAAGTGTGCCAAATGCCATACTCCTGCGTCCATGCAATTTTGTTACACGTATTAATATGTAGATATCTATTCAGTATTTAGGAAAAACTAGTATTAAATTAAACGATTTCATTTCCTTGTGGAAATATATGTCATTAATTATTTTATAATCATCATATTTATTTGAACATTAAAAATAAAAGAAAGCTATTTTACGCCGTAAAGACATTGATTCAAAATTTTTCATACGTAGAGGGAACCTAGTGTTTAGACACTACGTTCTCTAAAGACTACTTAACTAACCTTGAAACTACTTCAACACTAATACAATTAAGTAAAATCTATCATTTATACACAATTCTGTTTCACATATAGGTAATTACATTGCTTCATTTGGCATTCCCATTGGTACCTAATACTGGGTAAATTGGTTTAGGTGACCTAGGGAGTATTGGTTAGTTTATATTAACTTTAATATTCTGATAGTGAATGTATATATGTATGTATGTATGTGTACATAAAATCTAATTATGGAACTGAATTTATGGTTGTATTTAAAAAAAACAAAATCAGCTTCACGCTGCATCCTGTGCGGGATAGCAGGGTAGGCAGCGGGAACCTCATGTTAAGACACTCCTTTCCTCAAAAAAATATGTGGTTTTAATTACTCATGAAATGTATCTATTTTCAATATATAATTCTTTCCCTCAAGTGGAAATCAAACCTACAACCGTCGCGTTTACTGTCAAAAACTGTGCCGTTACGCTATCCTAAAATTAAAGAAAAACCTAAAATACATATTTTTTTCTGCAAATAGATTATAATAAATATGAACTCGAGTACATTTATTATGAAACTTTGATTATCATAGTTCCTGAGATAGAACACTTTATCTTATAGCATACGAAATTACTTCTATGAATATGAGAGACGGTAGATACGGTGCGCCGTTTATTTAATACGATTTTTATCTTCATACATATCCGTAGTTACAATGTTGATTTGGATTCCTGAATAAATAAGTCTGGGATATTTCAAAAATAACAATCCTCAACCGTAATGGAAAAGTATAAAACTCCATTTTTTATACTTTTTCATTACGGTTATATGTATGTAGAAAAAAAGCTAAATAGGTCTATAAAAGCGCGGCGTTCTCTTCCGCTACTCTCTTTACAATTCAAATCCAGCTATCCAATTTACATAAGACATTAATAATTTTACAAAATAGACTAAATAGTTGTAACGTGATGTAAATAATGTGTTTACAAAATATATCTATTTACGACAGCTGCAGATTCGATTCTCACTCGTGGAAGCAAAAGATGGGTGTTTGTGTTTATTCTTTATATATTCAGTAATCTATACTTATAATAAATCTGTAGAGAGGTCAATTCTGTACATGAAATATATTTTCAAAATAACTATCAGAGGGTGATTAGTGATCGATACTGATGCCAAAAATACAATCAGTAAAATTTTTGTGTCTGTCTGTCTGTATATTCTTTATAGAAACAAAAACTACTTGACGGATTTTAACGAAACTTGGTGCAGTTATTCTTCATACTCTTGGGCAGGTCATAGTATACTTTTCATCACGCTACAATCAGTAGGAGCAGAGCAGAGCAGTGAAAGGAAATGTTGGGTAAACGGGAGAAGTTACTTGATTTTTTAAGCTTCCGTCGCGTGTGCAGCCTTAATGGTTAAAGCTACAGAAAAACCATGTATAACGGAAATATTCTACATAAAATTATAAAAAAAATATCCCAAGACAGCATATGTCTATCTTTTGTAGATGACTAACAAAATCATATTAGAAGTCATTATAGTTGTCAATCAATTCTGCTTATTAAATCAATAATCATGTATTTTTAGCGGGTGAAGCCGTGGGACGGCCGCTAGTGTCAAATAAAAATAAAATGGAGATCAGAGTGTACAGAGGAGATTTTTTTTATAGCTTCATACTGTATCCCACATGTTTGTTATAGTAGGTAGATGAGCCCTAGCTCAATTTTGGAGACATTACGCGTTGACTGGTGGAACTCAATGCCGCGCTTTGTTACCAGAGCAAGGAAATGAAATTGACTCATTTCCCCGAGTGGCAATCAAACCCAGAACCATCGCGTTATAGTTAAACGACGACATTTATTTAAATAATTCAAGCAAAAAAAAATACTTCATCGCAATGAATTTTTAAATTTAGCAAAATATGTATACCTCGTATTCAAAGTTGTAACCCAAAATGCAGATTCCGTAAACTTCCCACAAAGCTTTGATGGTAGCCCCGTTTATTGAAAAAGACTTTTGAATTTTGTATGGAATATTTTTTTTGACATTGTGATAAATGTAAACGAACTTTTTTTTTGTGTTTTATATAAAGTTTTAAATATTGTTTTTTACTGTTAGCTCCTTTTTTGGGAAATTCATTGAATATGGTATTTTTTAGGATATTATTATAGCATTCTGGATTTTGTATGAAATGTTGAAATAATATTGAAGATATCATCATCGTCCCCAGACGATGTCTTAGGTCAGCGGTGGTGATCACTCACTAAAACGAATGGAAAACAGGGAAATAAAATAAATAAAAATAACAAGGTGAAAATTAAGAGAGATACTGTCTGCCTTACCTACACATCGATTAAAGAAAGATGGAAACAATGTGGCTGTGAGTTCGATTCCCATTGGGGAATTTTACATAATACTTTTTTACTTGTATACTTTTAAGAATTAATTTGATGCTGTAAATTTTTGAGGTATTACTGGTTGGGTGGCGGAGCTCAAGGCCAAATCTACCAGAGCGAGTAAATGATAATATTATATATTTGACGAACCCACGACTACTATGACTGGCCTCCTCAATTTGTTACACATTTCAAATACATTTTCAACTCCAAATGTGCAAATACTCTCAAATAGCACCAAACAGTTCCCGTATTACAATCTGACGAATAGACATTTCTATTTATATATAAATAAGAGGCCATAACTCAGAAACTAAAAGCACACGTTCACAGCATTCATCTCGGAAAAGCGGAAAGATTTTTGAGAATTTACACTCAAAATAAGCTGCCAATAGCGTTGTTTAAGGCATACATAAAATGCCAGCTACGAAGAAATGTGTTGGTAGAATGAGATGGAACTCAGCGTATGCATGAAGGGATTTTGTAAAGATAACATTTTATTATTTTTTGCTTAACGCGTTTTCTCACAAAACAGGCAAGGGGACTCTAATGTTAAGACTTTTGGTCATTTTTGTGACCCTAGTGTTTGGACTTCGAGTGACGTAAATCAACGCTGCTTTTTATGTTATTTATTATGGAGGTAATATAGGAAAAAATACCGTTATTTGTAAGTCACTTTGTTTTCTTACTTTTTTTACTTTTTCATTATTCTTGTCTAAAGGATAATAGAACTTGGTTAATACATATGTATAAGAAGAGATATGTGGAATGGCAGATACGGGAGGTCACAGAGAGCAGTAGGAGAATGCATGAGCATGACTTTTGAAGACACAGTATCTATGTTACTGAGAGAAAGTCAATTAAAAAAGATAAGACTCCTGGTGGGGATGAGGCGAAAGCGGTATGCAGATACCGTAGCGTGTGGCGCTACATTCTCCCCGGCTACCCGCTATGGATAAAAGGTGAGCGAAAAAATCTTAATAGTTAAAAAACATTTATTATATTTTGCACAAATTTTAAATCATTAATGCATTGATACAAAAAAAAAACTAAAAGTACTTAAAATGAAAAAAGTAACCTACATATTTTCTTAGTAACTCACACTTAGCCCAAGTACACTTAACATATAAAAGAGGCTTTCGAATTTGAAGTAGTTACCGATACGGTATAATTGATGACCGTATTCAGTGATGCGCGGTTTTTATAATGAGGTCAAAAGTAAAATAGTTTTTTTTCAGTTTCATGTTTTTTTCTTTACAGCAGAGTACACAAGGACAACTAAGTGTTAAAACACTACGTTACTATCTGCCCGATTTCGACAAAATGAATGGTAAGACTGAACGCTGCGCTTTGTCTTCATCGGAATGGGGAAATTAAATATGATTAAATAGGCATCAAACCAACAAATATCGTGTTTACAGTCCTTGTCCACTACGCAATGTTTCTTTTTCTTTTTTTTTATTTTCAACACACCGAGAACACCCGTACCGTAAATTATTTTGAATTTATTATTTCCATCGTTAAAGTTGTTCAGAACAGTTGTTGTCAGTTGAGTTTAGTGTTGGTCTTTACTATTCTGTATAAGTGTTCAACAAATACATTTTATGAGATCAAAATCAAAAACGTAGTATCACTAATTAATCCGCGTCAATATAAAAAAAAATGTCGCGTGCAACTTTGATAATGTGGACTGCAATCGTCTCCTCGGGCTCCCCTACACTGCTTAATCTACTTTATGAAAAATTTTGAACTTTCTAATATTCTGCAATAACGGAAAACTTTTTTTATAAATAAACAAATTATGTAATTGTAGTAATGTTTTATAAATAAACAAATTGTATAAATTGTGACATGTAGTTAGAAAGTTTATGTCATATCTTGCCAAATTATAAATAAAATCAAATAAAACAGCTTCACGCTGTACACAGCAGGGCAGGCAGAGGGAACATGTAGTAAGATACTACGTTCCCCATTTTCCACTAAATTATGAAGGTGCGTGTTGAGTGGCGGAACTCAACGCTGCGCTTTACATTTATATTTTCATTTCTTCGCTCTGGTAAAGAAGCAAATCGCAACGTTAAGTACTGCCACTGAAGGTGATAAAAAATATATTTTTCCCAATTGGGGATCGAACCCGCAACCAGTCGTGTTTACATACACACTCTGTACCCCTGCGCCCAAACTGGCCTAATTATAATTAGAAGTTTAATATATTGTTATGTATGCTTGCATGTGGCGGCTAACGCTATGTTTGTGAGTTCAATGCCCATTCTACGAATTGGTATAATGAATAATTTTCATTTTCCCACTCTGGCCAAACAAAATTATGAAAAACATGAGTTTCTTAACACTAGGTTTTCTCTGTCGTTTCCTGATATAAACAATAGATGTACCTATAAAAATATTTCATTCTCATAAAATAATATAATTAACTCTTAAAATACAAAAGAGCCTTTTGAATTTGAAGTGGTTACCGATACGATAGTTCAGTATCGGCAGCTTCGTTCACCTGGATTCAGTCGTACGTGCTCATTATAATGAGGCCGAAAGTAAAATTGAAGTATGAAACGAATTTTTAATATGAATAATTCATAATATTCTTTATTGTACTAAAATATACATAAGAAAACAACAATAAAACATTTATTGTTGTTTTCTTATACATATTGAGGCCCTCGGTCTGTAACCGTGACGGTCGTGGGTTACATTCCCATTCGTGTAGGTTTTTAATTATTACTACAAACCAAAACTGGAGAAAAAAGTCTTTAAAAACTTCACTTCCAAAATCTATAAAACTCTTTCATAAGTGACTAACAAACAACGCGCACACGAAACTATTGGACATAAAAAGTAGAAATTTGACATGTAGTTGTAGGTCAGAGAGTGTTCGTAATTCCTACGAGAGTGAGAAAATTCAGAATTTTTCATTTTATACGTTAAAGTCCATGTGAACAAAGTTGCGGACGAAAATTCGTTTTAAATAAAGCTTACAATAAAGCTTATTATATGTTTACTGCTTTTAACATAAAATTCAAATATTTAAAACAATTTTCATCTCGAAATTGTATAAAATAACCTTCCTTTAATACAAATCTAGCTATATCTAGAATAGAATTCAAAAGGCTAATGCAAGACGGCGTGCCTCAGTGCATAATACGTGATCTTTGAATGTAATGTTTTGAAATAGCTTTACGATATATTAGCAGGGTAGGCAGAAGGAACCTAGTGTTAAGACACTCTTTTCTTCACTTCTCAACCAATTTTCGGGGCGTATTGACTGGTGGTTTTCTTGTTACCAGAGTGAGGGAAAGAAAATATTAAATAATTTATTCCCCGAATAGGAATCCAACCCACAACCATCGCGTTTACAGTTGCTTGATTTACTTTTTACCTTATTTGGCCATTTTACTAGTTAACTACAGTGATTTGATTTTTTTTACATTTACACTGTATTCATGACAACAATTAAACGTGTTTATGATTGATTTCTTACTCCTATTACGTATAGACAGCAGGCTATTTTTAAACAATTTTCTGTATAGTGCCTTTTTTAAGACACTATAAATAGATATTTATAGTATCGTATAGAAAGTTGCTTAAAAATAACCTGTTTTCAATACAAATATATCTGGAGCAGAATTCAAACGGGCAATACTATTGAAAATGCAAGGTGACGTACAGTACTACATCACAAGCGTCTGTGGAATACTAAATGTTTGAGCAAACGATACCATTATGCGGGTTAAATTCTAAATATACTTCAAATATTTGGGGTTTGGAAAGTGAATATTTGTTAGTAGAGAATTTTATTTCTCATTTCATCTTCACGCTGTATCCCGCATAACAGGGTAGGCTAAATGAACCGTCGTGTTAAGACATTTCGTTCCCCATTTTTTCAGTTAGCTCAAAGCAACGCTTTGTTACTAGACCAGAGAAAATAATGAAATTAATTGTAATCATTCTCTCCATTGGAGATCGAAACTACAACTATCGGCTTACAGTCAAAAGCTGTTTTTTCCCACTGCGCTATAACCACGCAATATCTCAAAAAATATACGCGATGCGTGGGGAAAGGAGTGTCTTAACACTTAGTTCCCTCTGCCTATTCTGCTATATGCGGGATACGGTGTATAGCTGAATACATAAGAAAAATATACAAATTTAATCCATTCAAGTATATTTAATATATGATCAACAAAGGTTAGATTGACCATTTACCCCCGCGACCGCCAATTTCGACGGCCCGTGTGATAAAGTTGCTTGTCTACATGCAAAATTGCTTCACCTAAAACACTTTGGCTGTTCCTTTGTACAATTTTTACTTTGTTAATTAGTTTTCGAGAAATTTTGTTAAATAAGTTAGATAATGGATTTTGTATATAAATAAAGCTGTAGAAATCTAGTGTCAAGACATTCCATTCTACGATTTTTAATTAGATATATTTGGTTAAAATAATGTGGAATTTTTTGTTGTATTTATAAATAATTATAGAGGTCAGTCGTGGTGGATGGGTGGGTGGCACACGCTGTGACTGTAAGTACGACAGGTTGTGGGTTCAATTCCTACTCCAGGAAATTAAATATTTATTTTTTTATATTTCCAAGCTCAGACAACGAAGTAAAATGCGCTGTTGAGTTCCATCACTCAACACGCAACGCCTCCAGAATTCGGCGGAAAGTGGAGAATAGAAGTCTCTTAAAAAAGCTTTATTATATTCTCTATATTATGTACTCTCCAAAGTATATGAAAAGCATATAAAAAATATAACTATTAAAATATTTTTTTAGTTATTCATTTTATAATTTAATCTAAATAAGACGTCTTAACCCTTTATATCACCGTGTGACATTACTGTAACTAACCGATCAACTCCTTCTAAAATCTCAAAATTTATGTTTTATTTTCTTTTAATTCAATGTGTCATATCCGTTACAAACCTATCTTTGCATTCTAGTATAATAATTGAGAACTAGACGTCGTTACAAATAATGACATAAAGTCAAACTTCAGTTGCCGCAGATTTGTAAAATACGTCAACGACCAAATATTAAAATATAAAAAAAAAATACAAAAACGTGTGTAAATGCAAAAGTTTTTTATGAATTTAGCAGGTAAGTAAATATTGATGCCTATTTTATATTTATATATCATAATATATGACAATTGATGGTAAAATTGTTAATTTTCTGTATGTGCCATTTCTGTCACATTGTGTTATTATGTTCCTAAAGTGCAGTACATTGATCTTTTGTCTTTTCAACAAGATTCTCTTTAACCATGAGGACAGTGAAGATGGCTTTGAAGATGATGATGATAATTATAGATCCTGATTTCGTTCCGAATCTAGAAATTTCATTTGAAGATACTCAGGAGTTGGATATCGACAATATTATTGAAAACATAGAGTACGACGCTATTGT